>LPNX010744011.1:2950-119159 GCA_001517045.1 Pseudotsuga menziesii | reverse complement strand
CCAAACAAGAGTCGATAGGCATCCGCTACAGCGGCGCGGCAAAATATTTAGAGGATCCGGAGAACACCCGCAACGGCGGGCTCGGGATAGAAGCAATCAAAAGTTCGACGGCACCCGAAACGTCGGCCCGACAACCGAAATTGACGACCTGGAAACTAGAAGCTGGAGGACGCCCGCAACGGTCGGTCAGTCAACTAAAAATCTTCCGATACAAGAAACTTTGAACGAAGGTTCCAAAAGGTTTTGCAAAACAACAAAGGGTTCAATCTAGATGGAAATCCTCAAGCATTTAAACGATGGGAAACCGCTCAACTTATAGCATTCAAGACTCGAGAAAGCACTTCAACCTTCATAAGCTAAAATCAAACGATGAAACCAAGAAAAGAACTCACTAACTTGAAAAAAAGGAGGGCCCCAAAATTTTTTGGAATTTTGGGAAATTGTTGCAGGTGCAACACAAACCAAAACCAGGGCAATTCGACAACCACAGACTCAAAATGAGTGATGGCAACAACCCACAGTCTCAAAACCAAGGAGAATCCAAACTCCTAGCATGGATAGGGGAAAACTTAACTAGCGGGATGTGGCAATCAACAGCCAACCAACATCCATGAGCCCACAACATATTTTCACTGACGACAAGGGTGGTTTAAACACAAGCCCTCAGCGTGAACAGGAGGGAACAATACACAGGAAAACCACCATAAAAGGGAAAAACACAACCGCATACCACAATCGATAACATACACGGCCACAATTGACAAGGAGACATATACATACCACCGAAACCGGTATGGAATCCATAGCACACAGCCCTGAGCGCGAAATGGCTCCTGCACAGGATTAATCCCAAGTGGTAGCCCCGATTTCACCCGCTCCCTGCGTGAGGAAATCCAACAAAGAAATTCTTGTGCGTGAGAAGAAAGGATGCGGCCATCCCTACGTGAAGATGAATAGCTCCACGGCTCTGCGTGAGGAAATGAACAGACAACGGCTCCCTCCGTGAGGAATGAACAGACCAAAAACAATGAAGGAATGGGGGAGAAATGGAGTCGTGGAAGAGTGGAGTGAATGCTTCATCTGCCCCATGCGACGTGAAGCAGAAGAATCCGCTGGTGGAGTGGGCACGTGGGCAAGGATGGACAGTCCTGCCACACCCACTACCACTCAACAATAGCTCCTCAACTACTCCACAAAACATTGAAGAGGTTGGGTGAGACAAGGGAAGATGGCAAATCAAACAAGGCTTTTCCCCCCAAAGACCAAGGTTGACATCCCCCCCCACACCCTTATCCTTTGGAATCATGCCCTTTTCATTTCAACATTGCACTGTCGTAGCTGGTCGTGGTTTATTTTATTTGATGTGCGTATTTACATGATGCCACATTATAATGTGCCAAATAGCACGATATACCATCGGCAACTATCCCTATTGTCGAAACATACACAACCAAATCGATGGTGGGGCTTTTGCCTTTAGCTCGTCAACACGATTAATTACAATATATACATCATGCAAACGGGGTCAAAACCGGGGTGTTACATACACAATTTTGTTTTTCTAATTAGTCGTACCACGCATCTATTTCCCCTTTCGGGTCAATCGAGAAGTCGTGGGGTAAATATTAATATTACTTTGAAATCTCAAATATGGAATATGAAATTGATAATGAAACAAAGTATACTACCTTGCAGATTAGAACTACGCTAGTTTGCAACAAGAAAAAAAGGAAACACGGACACAAATCTCCCCAGGGGGGATGGTGAATAGGCTCGAAAGTGCCTATTCGAAAGGACCTTTTCTTTTTATTAGCAGCGATTTACAATATCAGCAAATTTAAATTGATGCACTTTGGTCCTTGTTATCTGGGATCCAAAGGCTTACAACAAGCTTGTAACAAGCTAGAATTAAAACACAATGGTGGGGGAAGCTTCCGGGAAACTCCGGTTCGTCCAAGAGTCGGAAATTTGGTAGTCTCCTTCTCTTTTTTATTAGACCTGCTAAAAAACAGCGAGCAATCAAAATCAAATGTTCCCAAACACACTTTGAAAGTGTTTTGGGTCACTACACTAGTTACCGAAAAAAAACTTAAGTAAAATTTTGTTAAGTTGGGGTAATCTAGTTTTGCAAAAATGAACCAAGAAAAGCAAGCTTTCCCTGAGATCTTGGCTTGTTGTTTGGGAAACCAATGAGATGTGCACTTTTATCACAAAATATGAAACTTTAAAGTAGAGCAAAGGAAACTACCTTAAAAGCAAGCTACAAATTTTCATTAAAATGCTTTGCAAAAAGAGGATAATTTCAGCTATATCTCTTAAAATATAATTTTATATGCAAAACGAAATTGAGATCTAAACTTAAGAAAGGACCTTACTAACTAGATCTATATGTAATTTTCTTAATGAGACATATCTAAGCAATAAGACTCCTTAAAAGTAACCAATTTGAAGAGAAATTAAGATTTTGAAGGAGGAAGAGAGAGAAAGAGTGTTTGAAGCCTGGGAATGTTGGGCTTTGGATTCTGCTTTGGTGGAACACCGAGGGACTATGTCATTCAGAATATCTTGAAGATGAGGAAGATGCAAACCAGCTCAACCTCTTCTACAAGTGAGATCACCTACAACTCAAAAATCCTTGCACAAACAGATGGTTAAAACATAGGTGCTGCTGGAAGAGATAATTGGAAAGCATGCAATTAAACTTAAAATACATACAACTCCAATAGATCTGAAACAAGCAGCAGTAAGAGCATAAATCAAACTAGAATAAACCCTTACCCTAACAGGAGGGAGCTCTCTCTTTCAAGGCCAACAATTACCCTGCAAAAGCAATGATAAATGACACAGATTATACCTCATAAGCATTTAACAATCAACATCCACACATGAAGAGCATTACACCATAGATCTTGCCTCCAAAGCTTCGTTATTCCAGAATAATAAACAATACAGTACAAGAATAACAGCACCTCAATCCCAGTTCTAACTAGCTTGGAAGAGGCTGCTTGTGCTTGATTTATACAAAAACCAGGAGACCCAACCCAGGGGGGGCACAAATCCCAAGGAGACAGATCAAATCAGTTGATGGAGAGTCAATCAATGCAGATCTGAAGCTGAATTGAGCCTACTTGTCAACCGGGGGCTTGATTGAGCTGACACATCTACCCATAAACCGACACATCAGTCCACAGAGCTCCTAGGAGAGCCCACACGTGTGGAGGAGAGAGAGAGGGCGCAATTCCCCATAAAGACTGTTGAAGATCAACTCTGGATCTGATTTGATCACCTCCTTCAGTCAAGGATTTGTCAGATCCAGTCAATCTGGTTCAGATCTGACCGATTTCAATCAAATTGGCTGAGAATCCACTGATCTATGATTTTGGATTTGCTCCATTATTCATCAATTTATTAATTAAAATAATCGATAATTGATTTTTGGGGCTTTCTGACCTGAGTGATGAAGAATCACTCCTTAGTGATGAATAATCACTCAAAACTAGGAAATAGTGGGTCCATGGGTTTACATGGTGCTCTTAGCTTGAAAATGAGCACTTACATGACTGAAACTGATTATTTTTCCCACTTTTATTACAAAATCAATTTTTCCAATTAAACTATTAAAAAATAGCCTAAGTTTTGGAAAAATTAAATTTTAATTAAAAACACTAAAAAAACTAAAAAATTGAAAAATTGAAAAAACCTAGGGGCACTTAGACATGTTCATATGAGTCGACCATGATGTCTTGCATGTTTATACATTGACACATAGACTCTAATAACCTCAATAGGCCTAAATGCCAAGCCTACCACCCCAACTTTGGAGGTATGGAGTGAAAAACTCAGAAATTATCAGTCGTTTATTCAACAACCAATAATAACCAAGGGAGAAAACACCCTGGGCTGATCGGATTGACAAATAAAGTCTAAGAGACCGAGTCTTTTACAGACACTATCATGCTAAAACATTTATTACAATTCCCCCATGGGGTATGAACATGTGATATAGTACAACAAAGCTTCCCAGAAGCAAGACTGAAGGTCTTCTGAAGTCCGAACAAGTTATCTTTGTCCAGTTCACTAGGCTCACTTGATGAATAAAAACACTAAGTACAACTTAGGTGGTAACATTCTGGCTCCAACTGTGGGACATGTGCTCGATCTGGTCTTTAAGGAAAGGAGAGGATACGAGAACGTTAAAATCTCTGGTTTATATACCCTGTAAAAACATCTCAACTTGACAAGAAAACCTTAGTAGCACAAGCTTTATATAAAAACCAAATGAACCACTAAGCTGATTTATTTAAACAAAATAAATGTAACTAACTAATTTTTTCTTTTATTTTTTATTTTTTATTTTAGCTAAGTACAAAACAGATATGCAGAAAGTAAATGCTCTCTTTTAGGAGCTTATTTTCCTACTCTAAGCATGATATAAACAGGTTAGGTTTAATCAAAACTCCAATGTAACCACCTAAGTATTTTATTAACATAAAAAAACTTTTCCTTGTCTTTGGTTACTAGCCAAAGTAGGGATACCTTATTTAGAAAATGCAAACCTGCGTGATGATCCAGAAGGGGCGGGATGGATGGGAAATCATAGGCATGAATAATGTCGTCAAACTTCCTCCCAAACTAGTAAGTGCTTGCGCAGGTTGCTTCTATCCATGACTGGACAGGGTTGATGTACAAATCGGAATGATGAGGCAGATTGATTGCACCATCATACTGATCATCAAGGCTTACCGGATGATAATTCACTGTATAAGCCCCAAGCGGCTCCAAGTCATGAGGAAACTCTATATGTGAAGATGATAGTTGAGACTGATATTCTAATAACTGCATCACATCTGTCTTTTCACAACACTGCTTCTCCATGTCTTCATTATTGATACCTTTGTGCGGCTCTGAATGCTCATATAAGAGTTTTGAATGCTGCTTTTCCATACTAGGATTTTCCAAGGTCTCCATATCCATGCTTCCCTCTATGGAAGTATAGTAGATTGGACTTCCACAAATTTCTAAATAGACACTCCCCTTGCTGGATATAGCATAGATAGGATTCTTAATAAGATATCCACAAAATCCCAATAGTCATCACCATCATCTATGTTAGATGTGATGGATTCCCCATTGTTGATATCAGGTTCTCTTTGTCTTCATTATTGATACTGATATATGGCTCAGACTGATCATGTGGATAAACTGCATGCTCATTTTTCATATCAAAGTTTCCCAAGGCCACCATTACAAGAAATTTGAGGTCTAAAATGTGCCTCCTAAGAAAAATAATAAAATAATAGTTAAAATAATAAAATAATAGTTATTAATTTTGGAGGAAGAATGAAAAACCTACTTTTTGTGTTCGTATTTTCGACATATCTCCCTGTGTTTTTACTCAAATTCTGAGCGGGAGAGCTCGTTGCATGTGGAATTTAATTCCACATCCAAGGAGTACCCACACTGCATACTTTTGACGAACCCCGCTACCCCAAAAATGAGAAATACCTGGAAAAACGTGATGATGATTTCTCATTTTTGAAGTAGTGGGTCCGTTAAAAGTATGCAGTGTGGGTACTCCTCGGATGCGGAATTAAATTCTGCATCCAACAAGCTCTCCCACTTGAAATTTAAGTAAAAACACAAGGATATATGTCGAAAATACGAATAGAAAAAAGTAGTTTTCTTTTATGACAAATATGTCAATTCAACCATTATGGTTGACTCATTTTATTGAAATTCTATTGGTTCTTGAATTCCAACTCACAAAATTTATTATTGGCGCGTTTTCTTATAAGGCCCATTTTAGACCCCAAATTTCCTCTAATGATGGTCCATGCTCTCTCCTTTAGATATGTCGTAGACAGAAAAATCAACAAAACCATCAAAAGTTTCTGGTTCATTATTTTCCTCTTTATTCATGTCATAGACTGGATTTTTCATGAATGTCCAAGACTCCTCATCAACATCTCCATTGGGGATAAGGGAGTCTTCGTCACTTGTAGCATGCTCCAAGTTATACTTGTCCTCATTTTCATACTCATCTTCTTCAGAGAAAAGGTCACAATGTAGTAAACCTTCCAGACTGTCATCATTATATGGAGAACACATAGGAGTCTCATCATGTATATTACAGTTTTCATCATAACTTTCACTAGAAGATTCTGCAATGGTTTCATCCTTAGGCTTGTACTGTTTAGATGGTGACAAAGGGTAGGCCTGGCCTACCATGTATATATGATCAGGCTCGTTTGAAGTTGTTTCCTGATTACTGACCTCGGGAAGTCTATGTTCCATGACTTGATTTGCAACATAACAAGTGTTTTCTTGGTGGAATTGTTCATAGGGTCTACACCATGGAACTACTTCTTCTACCATGTTAGCTGAGTCTAACTGGTTTGGAATCCTAGGCTCTTGCTGAGGAAACTTCTTTTAATACATATGATTCTGTCTAGGCTGAAAGTTCTTACGTCCATTATTTCTTTCCATTGTGATCAATCTATTATGCATATGATTTAGTTGTGTGGACTGA
Organism: Pseudotsuga menziesii; assembly: GCA_001517045.1. NCBI lineage: Eukaryota > Viridiplantae > Streptophyta > Pinopsida > Pinales > Pinaceae > Pseudotsuga > Pseudotsuga menziesii. The sequence goes on along the minus strand of LPNX010744011.1, from coordinate 112,630 downwards.
TTTGCCATAAGTTGGTTTTGACTAGTAACCAAGTCTTTTATCATGTCTGTTACCTTTTCCATGGGATCTTTAGAGATCCCCTTTTCTTTTGATTCAACGGCTTTACCCTTGGTCTCTTTGTTGCAAGAAATGTTTCCCCTAGTGTGACCTGGAATGTTGGACTTACCTGAAGACTACATATTCTTTTCTATTTTCTCGGCCAACTCCTGAGTAGTTTTTAGATTGGTCGGCTCTTTGTCTCTTAACTGGTACCTCAAATCACCAGTGAAAGCTTCGATGTAAGATACGACGATGGAGGCATCCTTTGGCCTGATTTCATTAGGGAGGTCCACAACCACACGCCTGAACTTCGTATTAAATTCATCCATGGTTTCATTCTCCATCTTTTTAATGTTATGAAGGGCAGCAAGCAGATGTCTTAGTTCTTTCTTTTCTCCTCATTTCTTCTTAAAACCGTCTAGGAATTCACTAAGAGTTTTATATGAATCATCATCTAGGTCGAGGTACCATTCTTCAACATCATCTTCTAAGGATAAAACAAAGAGCTTCATTTTGACATCGTCATGGTCATGGGCAGCATCATTGCAATAACTGATCAGGTGCTTTTCAAACTTTCAAAGATGAGACTTGGTAGTGATGGTATTATTGCCCTGAAATATGGGGAGCTTCTTGATAGCATCTTTTGGAATGGCATGGGGAGCACCTGCTATCTAAGAAAAGTCACGGGGTTTGAACAATTCCGTCATTTCTTGATATTGGTGAACATGACTCTCTACAAATATCTGATGGATTATCTTAGAGGGATTGGTCTCCTAAATTATCAAGGTTTCTACGAGAAGTTTGCCTATTCAATATTTCTCTAATAAACATTTTGGAATCTGGGAGAGGATTGAATAATTGTCGGTGGTTTCTTCAGGTAGAAATTCTTGAATGGATGTTAGACAGTGGAGTCACCAGATGGATCGAGTTTAAATTTTTATGTTTTTTAAAGACTAGATCAATCAGAAATTTCTATCTTTTTAGTTGTTTAGAAAAAAGTTAAGCTAAGTCGTACTCGGGAATAAAAAGACTTATGCCCAACAATGGCGCCAAAAAGTGTTGTTGTCTTTCACATACCTGGGTCACGTGGCAGAAATATTCAAGCCACTTGGTGTGTCCATGGGGGAAAGTCTCGAGTCAAGGCTGTCACCTTGTTCTTGACTCCTCCGTTTAGGCTCAACTCCTAACGAAGCCAAGGGAGGTAGACCCTATTAAGTTACTAAGGCTAATTACTTAGTATGGTGATGTTAAACTGAATGAATTACTTAAGAGTTTGAAATTTAATCATAAACAACCATAGATGACAAGATACAAAATGAGCGCATGAAAGCACAATGCTGAGACACAATATATATATATATATAAAGAAAATAACCAGTGCCTTAAAATGGAGTCAAAAGATAATCAATGTACTTGCATGTGCTTGGAGTGAATGTTTTGCAATTGCCTCTTGGTACCTTTTAAGTTAATGTGAAATATGAGTTGATTAAAATTAGACGAAAAGGGGGGGGACTCCAAATATACCCGAGAGTACTTGGAGTATGTCCAAAACTAAACCGTCACGGCTACCCGCAAGGAATATGTGGGCTGAATGGAGTCTCTGGGGCTATTATTCATAACGCACCCGTTAGGGTGTGACAAAGATCAGCGCCCCGATGTCACTTTTTAGGAGTTCCTGCTTCCTTTGGGTATTTTGCCACCGTAATGGTTTGATCTAGGTGTTGGATTTTCACCTGATGGTTTGTCAATTTATGAGAGTGAATCTTAATTATTCTAGTCACTCAAATGTTTTTGATATAGCTTGACTGGTCGGACGAACCGCAGCCAAGTGCAGAGCATACACACCGGAGTCTTGTCAATTTTAGTAAATTTTGAGATGGGTGTTCTTGTTAAAAAGAAAACCCTCCAAGAACCTCTTTCGATCCAAGTGGATCTCAATCGGGGAATCAAGGAGGGGTTAATTTTTTAATAGTTGATGAAACAAATGATGAAAAGAAAAACACAAATATACAATTCTGGTTTTCTAATTAGTCCTACCACGCATCTATTTCCCCTTTCGGGTCAATCAGGAAGTCGTGGGGTAAGTATTAAGATTACTTTGAAATCTCAAATATGGAATATGAAATTGATAATAAAACAAAGTATACTACCCTGCAGATTAGAACTACGCTAGTGTGCAAAAACAAAAAAACAAAAAAGAAACATGGACACAAATCTCCCCAGGGGGGATGGTAAATAGAGGCTTGAAAGAGCATAGAAAAAACATTTTCTTTTTATTAGCAGTGATTTACAATATCAACAAATTTAAATTGATGCACTTTGGTCCTTGTTATCTGGGATTCAAAAGCTTACAACAAGCTTGTAACAAGCTAGAACTAAAACACAGTGGTGGGGGAAGCTTCCGAGAAGCTCCGGTTTGTCCAAGAGTCGAAAATTTGGCAGAGTCTCCTTCTCTTTTTTGTTAGACCTGCTAAAAAACAGCAAGCAATCAAAATCAAATGTGCCCAAACACACTTTGAAAGTGTTTTGGGTCACTACACTAGTTATCGAAAAAAAACTTAAGTAAAATTTTGTTAAGTTGGGGTATTCTAGTTTTGCAAAAAGGAAGCAAGCTTTCCTTGGGATCTTGGCTTGTTGTTTGGGCATCCAATGAGATGTGCACTTTTATTGCAGAATATGAAACTTTAAAGTACAGCAAAGGAAACTACCTTAAAAGCAAGCTACAAATTTTCATTAAAATGCTTGCAAAAAGAGGATAATTTCAGCTAGATCTCTTCAAATATAACTTTATATGCAAAACGAAACTGAGATCTAAACTTAAGAAAGGACCTTACTAACTAGATCTATATGTAATTTTCTTAATGAAACAGATCTAAGCAATAAGACTCCTTAAAAGTAACCAATTTAAAGAGAAATTAAGATTTTGAAGGAGGAAGAGAGAGAAAGAGTGTTTGAAGCCTGGGAATGTTGGGCTCTGGATTCTGCTTTGGTGAAACACCGAGGGACTATGTCATTCAGAAGATCTTGAAGATGAAGAAGATGCAAACCAGCTCAACCTCTTCTACAAGCAAGATCACCTACAACTCAGAAATCCTTGCACAAACAGATGGTTAAAACATAGATACTGCTGAAAGAGATAATTGAAAAGCATGCAATTAAATTTAAAATACATACAACTCCAATAGATCCGAAATAAGCAGCAGAAAGAGCATAAATCAAACTAGAATAAACTCGTACCCTAACAGGAGGGAGCTCTCTCCTTCAAGGCCAACAATTAACCAACAAAAGCAATGATAAATGACACAGATTATACCTCATAAGCATTTGACAATCAACATCCACACATGAAGAGCATTACACCATAGATCTTGCCTCCAAAGCTTCTTTATTCCAGAATAATAAACAATACAGGACAAGAGCAACAGAACCTCAATCTCAGTTCTAACTAGCTTGGAAGAGGCTACTTGTGCTTGATTCATACAAAAACCAGGAGATCCAGCCCAGGAGGGGCGCAAATCCCAAGGAGACAGATCAAATCAGCTGATGGAGAGTCAATCAATGCAGATCTGAAGCTGAATTGAGCCTACTTGTCAACCAGGGGCTTGATTGAGCTAACACATCAACCCATAAACCAACACATCAGTCCACACAGCTCCCAGGAGAGCCCACACGTGTGGAGGAGAGAGAGAGGGCGCAATTCTCCATAAAGATTGTTGAAGATCAACTCTGGATCTAATTTGATCACCTCCTTCAGTCAAGGATTTGTCAGATCCAATCAATCTGGTTCATATTTGACTGATTTCAATCAAATTGGCTGAGAATCCATTGATCTATGATTTTGGATTTGCTCCATTATTAATCAATTTATTGATTAAAATAATCAATAATTGATTTTTGGGGCTTTCTGACCTGAGTGATGGAAAATCACTAAAAACTAAGAAATAGTGGGTCCATGGGTTTACATGGTGCTCTTAGCTTGAAAATGAGCACTTACATGACTGAAACTGATTATTTGGCCCACCTTTAGTACAAAATCATTTTTTCCAATTAAACTATTAAAAAATAGCCTAAGTTTTGGAAAAATTAAATTTTAATAAAAAACACTGAAAAAACTAAAAAATTGAAAAATTGAAAAAACCTAAAGAGACTTAGACATGTTCATATGACTCGACCATGATGTCTAGCATGTCTATACATTGACACATATACTCTAATAACCTCAATAGGCCTAAATGCCAAGCCAACCACCCCAACTTTGGAGGTATGGAGTGAAAAACTCAGAAATTATCAGTCGTTTATTCAACAACCAATAATAACCAAGGGAAAAAACACCCTGAGCTGATCGGATTGACAAATAAAGTCTAAGAGACCGAGTCTTTTACAGACACTATCATGCTAGAACATTTATTACAATTCCCCCATGGGGTGTGAACATGTGATATAGTACAACAAAGCTTCCCAGAAGCAAAACTGAAGGTCTTCTGAAGTCCGAACAAGTTATCCTTGTCCGGTTCACTAGGCTCACTTGATGAATAAAAACACTAAGTACAACTTAGGTGGTAACAAGATCCTTGGATAAGAGAGGAACTCCAGTGGTTAGCATATGTTGTATACCAATAACCAAAGAAGGTTATATTCTGATGAATGCCAAAGTGCAAATATTTGATATCGAAAAGTGAGTGGGTAGTTCACGCTAATTTTGTTCAATGTTGTTAAAGGTTGGAGTAAAGTTGTGCAGGGCTCCTAACGGTCCCTTTGGAGAGAACAGTCCTCTGCTGCTTTATCTTGTAAAAGTTTATAAAACCTAGTCAAATGTAAGCATTTGGTGTGGAGAACAGAATTTGAACTTTCATAAAGAACACTGGCAACCATTTGCTGGAGTTCTCTCATTGAAATTGATGGTGGAATGTTTCAGCTTCCAGTTCTCTAGGATAGCCAGAGCCAAGATTGTGGTTTAAATTCATGTTAGCTAATATTATGAATCTCAAAGATGAAGTATCAAGCTTGCAATGGGTTACATTTTCCAATCATAAAATAACCATTTTATCTTTAACAATATCTTACAACCTTTCCCCCCACTTTGTTTGGGGCAAGATATGGCCCTTCATTTGGGCCTTCAGCCTAGTCAAAAGGACCAGGATTGTTATCTTCGTGGTCATTATTGCATTATAAGATTAAACACGCCTATTCCTTGTTGTCACCAGGTATGATGCTTATAATAAATTAAATAAGATTTGGTGTTTGAAACTACATTTAGAATTATTCACGTCGAAATATAATAATAAAAAATGGAGTGGCTTATAATGGACTTATGGTGGAGTTAAGCTTGCAACTTCTCTTTTATAGGGAAACCCTATCACATATATTTGGGAATGCCAATCTATTACTTCGTTAAAATAAGTAATAGTCTCTTATTGAAGGAATATACATCTTGACAGAGGATATTATGCTATATTGAAGATGTTTGTATCCAAGCAAAGGAGAATGCTATCATATTGACATGGGGATTTTCATGTCAAAGCTAGCTTCCAAACTACCAAATCTTTTGGTGCAGATGGTGCCTAGTAAAGCACTTCTGTTTCATAATTGTTATACATGTGGATTGCAAACTAACTAAAATCAATGTATGTGATGCAAATCTCAAGCTATTCAAAATATAATATTAATCACTAACAATCTTGAGTAATTCAACACAATTGGATGACATCCAGGCAAATGAGTTTTCATGAGGCTGGCCTCAATAGTGAATTTTAACAGAAGAGAAAATCAAGTCACCTTGGAAACCAAAATATAACTAGCTCTTTTCAAATTAAAACTCCATACATAATAATAATATGAACTAGCATAGCTAAGAAGCTTTAATGGCTTTTGTTGAATTGAAAACAAAAAAAACATTAGCAGGAAATCACCGTGTTTACGAGTGGCTTCTACCAGTGTTATAATTAAAAACATTAGAAAAAACACCTTTACAGACAGAACGGTAGAATATCATTTAAAAGTGTATTTTTAATTTAGAAGAGACAGACATATCATCAAGCAATTTAATCAATTTGTGGAAGACAATTACAATTAAAAAAAAACAATTTCAAAAACTCTGAAAGTTGTAACCCATCTTTTTTATAAGAGTGACAAACAAGGTTAAATGAAGCTTTGAATGCTAGAAGAGGGATGCTGTCAGAAGTTGACCATATATTTTATGGTTCGGGAGAGTTTTAATTTTGAAAATGTCCAAACAGATATGTCATGTTCAAGCATAAGTTTCTCAGCAATTTCAAGAATCCCAAGTACTAAAAAGAGGAAAACGATAGCAATGAGGCTGATATCTGCCAGCCAGGTATCTAGACCAAATATCCAACAAAGGCGTTGAGTAAACTTGAAAAGCAAGACTAGCAACATAATTCTGAGCCCTTAAGAATCAGAAGTTAGGATCCCTATACAAAAAGCCCTACGGATTTAAGAATGAACTCATGCTCTCTGAGGTATCTATCTCCCCTAGATTATAACATAGCTAGGATGTTTTAGGAATGTTAAGATGCTTTTGAAGAGTATGGTTTTCCTGTTTATGCAGGGAGTGTGCTACCATGATAGCAAGCACGCAAAAAAGACACATTCAGCATGATTAACATAACAAATAGAAAAGAGCATATTGATTTCAGCCTCCATTACAAATGTTCTGAAACATCAGATAGAAGCCATTTAAAACTATGGATCCACTAGTGTAGCGGAAAATATCAACACTGTCAAGTGAAGTACAGAACCGGTTTTACACTTGTTGCGGACATGTGAAATCCACACTAGACACTGCATTCAACTGTATTAGAATAACAAAACAAGAAGCCCTTCCCTTGAATATATGGATAGTTCCCATGTTCGGGAGTTGGGATTTAACTGTACTTAAAAACCGACCGATTAGCTATAAGGGCACAGATATTTTACTAGCTTGATTGGAAGTAATTTTCTGTCAAACATAGAAGACGTGATCAATCACAGAGATAACGTTAAATCCAAGTCAACAGAAGGCACTCTAGTAGCAATTTGGTTGTCCTGGCAAATGAAGTCTGCAGTGCCTCTGTTGCTTGATTCATGTAGAAACTTATAGAAAGGCGTAGATCCCTCATCATGCTGCACAGTTTCTGTGGAATTGATTGAACTATGCTGAAGCAATACCTTATGCAGAAAGCTTGATTTGGTACTTACGCCTCCAGTGATTTGCTGGATAAAATTAAAAGAACACAGTTAATTCCCTTTTGATGGGTAAAAAGTTAAAAACCAGAGGAAAAAGCTTTGAACCGCTTAGCCTTTGATGACAAACATAATTTCCAATACCACAAAAATTTCATCATTTTCCTTGCAATGAAGAAAAACAGCATAAATAATGACTCTGAACCTGAATGAATTTCAATGTCACAGGTTAAGCCCACTACTTGATGGGCTTGCGACAGCCTGCCACCCCTATACGCCATCCAGTCTCACTTTAAACTGATACCTCTCTCATTGCAAAGTGTACACATTAAAAACAAATGGATTACCTGCTGGGCATGGATTGATACTTTGTTTGGCAAATGGCATTCGTCACTGCTTTCAGGAGTCGCAGAATGTTGTTCAGGTCTGCAGCATCTTCCATTCCCATGATAGGCCTCGTTACGTGAACATGACAGCCCCAGTGTCAAGAAGGTGACACCAGGAGTTTCAATCTCCTGTGATGAGATATCATTCCCAAATGAAGCTTTCCAATTCAATGAAAAACCAGGCTGCAGCGATGTTGAACTTGAGCAACTGTCTTTCACGGCAGCCTGTCCGGCTCCACAGCAGACCTTAGGAGTACTTCCACTGTCACAAGAAAAACTTAGTTCAGATGGATGTCTACTACTGGCGGATGCCTATTCACAGTTTGTTTGCCATGTATTTTTCTTTAAGTGTTCAAGACAGACTCCCAAAGAATTTCTAACAAATACAACATTCTAATATTATCAGCAAGCAGGACTTGCACATCATTTTAAATCAATCTTTTAGGCTGGAAATAAAAGCAAGAGGCCTAAGAAGGTACCTGAAAATGCCAGCAGGATCCTGTAATGCAAGCTCCAATCTATCAGGATTAGGATCAGCCAGGTCCTCAGGTTTCACATGTATCCCAGTCGCAACATTCAGACATGCAACCTTTGGTTGAATTGGGCTACCAGGATTTTCTTCAGAGAAAGGCCAGGGACGTTTTACGCCAGCAATCTAGTTCACTAATCCATCACAAATTAAAAACCCATCCCAATAATTGCGAAAAAACAAATGAATATATGAAGCTGAATATTGAGAAATCTAAATGGGGGTAAGGTTTTCCTACCCTGTCTTCCTCAGTACAGGGAGGAGTGTTAGAATAGCTTTGGTTTGAAGGGGGCTCCAATTGCATAGTAGTGCCAGATGATGATATGCTCACCTGCATATACACAAAATCATTATCCTAGTCATGAATTCCAATACGAAAATTGCATCCAACCATGATTCCTACCTCCTCTGAAGACGCAATTTTATATATGAAGGTCCTAGAAACCCTATACCGTCAACAGTAACCCTATACCTTCAACAGTCACAGAATCTCTCTTCTAAACTGTTATCCACTTATACAAAAGGCACCGTGTCTAACAACAAAAACAGATGACATGAACCAAGGAGAATGGGAATAGAAATTTAAATTTAATTATTGTACATGAATGACCAACACAAGTGGAACTGCACTAACAGTTATAGGAATGCATATAGGAATGCATAACCCATATCGCTGCGAGGATAACCGTAAACTATAGAACTCATAGCACATCTCCCAGCATAGATAACAATAAACTCTAAATATAAACAACAGTAAATCATACGCATAGCTAACAAAAGGGTAACCAAAGCAGATCAGCTCCCCACAAAGTAAAGAATAGAGTGAACCCACCACTGGCAACTTCCTTGCTGGGGCTGGATATCGTATCAAGGGGTCGAAGAATCTCAAATCATTCAGAGGACTGGAGGTGTTCGGCGACCTTAATCCAAACAAATCCATCTTTCTCATCTCCAATTCCTGATTCAGGGAATGATTCAAATCATCTCTGTTCCCATTCTGCACAGGCCATAAGCCAGGTGCCATGATGCCGGGGTTGGCCACACCCACATCGGTCACACAGGACTCAACAGGATCACTGCTCCTCCCAAGAGATGAATTCCTGGACAGTGCCCTGTTCTCTTCTCTGGGTGACTGATGTTGTGGACTGCTGCTGCTGCTCAGTCCCACCATTGGAATCTGCTGCTTGAGATTAATGGAATGGATATTTGCCATAGAAATGATGGAGTCTGGCATTTTGCAGTTGTTTCTTGGCGACATGAATGTAGGGTGCTGTTGAAGAGCCCTGCTCTTTACTTGTGAGGCATAGTTATGAGAGAAAACAAGAGAGGTGCCTTGAGAATGTAGGGCACCTGTGAGTGGGGGAAGCGCATGGGCTCGTTGTAGAGATGCCAGACAGGCTGCCTCCTGCCTCTGCTGCTCTTCCATGCGTAGTTTTTCCAACTGGGCGACACCCAAACCACGCTGAGGGATCTTCTTTTGGCCATTCTTGGACTTTCTGCTGGATCTGGAGCTCTTCTGGTGGTGTTGCTGCTGCTGGTTCTCGTCCTGTTGTATCATGCTGCTACCTTCCTTTGTTGTATATGTCAAGGATGACAGGGGCACCTTCTGACTGTTGGATAGACCGCCTGCTCTCAGCAGCAGCATTGCCATCTAAATTCTAACAGACCGGCTGAGGTCTGTGAGGTTCTCACCAGAGCTCAGGAGATGGAAGTATATGAAGAACTTGGAGTGAGTGTCAGAGGGAAAACACATCCAATCAATTGTTGGGTGGAGGGATTCCTACGTTTTGACTACAATTGCTGTCAGGATATTCACACAGAAGTGCAGATAGACAGAAATAAAAGGAAAAGGCATACCCCCAAGTTCAAAGCAATAGAACTAGGAGCTGGTGCATTGCCCAATATAAAGAACTCCAAAATACAGAACTAGGATAAAGAAACAGGCAGATATGCATATACCTACAGTTGTTTGTCGATAGGAGGATATACACAGAGCTCCACAGGATGATAGGCATATACGCACAGATGTTTTTTGATAGGGGGGCATACAGAGAGCTACACAAGCAGATACCCACAGATGTTTGTTTGTAGGAGGATATACGCAGAGCTCCTCAGGCAGATACTCACAGATGTTTGTTGATATAAGTGTATACACAGAGCTCCAAAGTAACCAACTAAGAAGAGCAGACCTATCTATGCCCACTTTTCCTTTGTTTAACAGAACTGCTGACGAACAAAACTGGGAGAAGCACTTAGCTGTGAACTATATGCCCTTAATTGATGTTTGATAGGAGAATAAGCTGAGCTTCAAATGAATAGAAGTTGGAAGAGCAGAAATGTATCCAAAAACCGAAGAAGACATCAGGGTAGAGGATATGCAGAACTCCAAGCCATCAGAACTAAGAAATGGCAGACGGGCATATATATATAATATATATTTATGTAACCATAGCACCTCCGGCAGCGGTCAACAAACATTTGAATTGGGGAGAGTTATGAAGGAGGAGAGGAGTAGCGCAAGTCAACATTGCACTACTTATAGATGTTGATCATGAAGAGAAACGCCACCAAATCTCTGCACGGAAACCAGGAATCTTGTCCAAGCTCCGCTTAACTGGGATCCTTCTCTTGTTTTTCACCTCCTTAGGAACCACCGGCACCGGCACCAACACCAACACCAACAGCAGCAGCTGCTGCCTAAGCCTATTCTCTAGGGGGTTGAGCAGGGTGTGCTGCTTTTCAGAAGAAGTTGTAGGATAATCCACCCATCTATCTAGGTAACCATCGTCATAAAACGAACACCATGCCCTGTTTTGAGACCACCGCGTGGTAGCAAAGTGAGGGCAGCACCAGATTCATAGAACCCATATCACAATTCTTACGAGATCCTACCATTCCTATCCTCTCCTCACACGTGTGACTTGTTGCAAATACCAACAGAATCTGGATCAATCTATCCACAAACCCCATGTTGTGAGTGTGGAGGGAGGGCCCAACCAAACCAGATCAGACCGTCATACATAATCAGCAGCAGCAATCAAACTATAAGGCTTTTTTCCTGTGGACCCCCACCCCACTTTCCCCTTAACTCCAAGCTGCAGCATATCCCATCCCTTGCTCATCTGCATGACCCACTTCCGTTAAAGCTTCCCTCTGCCATGCTCATGCCCATGCCCTCTCATTAATCCCCGTTCACACCCTGCCCCACTCACAAATCTAAATCTGCACATAACACCAATTTCATGCACACATACCCCTCTAAATAGACACTAGCATCTAGGTCTGCAACACCTCCCAAAAGCAGCTTTAAGCAGAGCACTCTAGCCCTGGATACCCTGTTGGATTGGTATTATTTGCTTTATTTGTTTGTTTTCCCTATCATCCACATCCCTATAATCTCTCTCTGTCTGTATCCACTCTACGCATTTAACCATCAAATTTCGATCTTCAACACATGAGAGAAAAACAAGGCGATACTAATTATCTACACTTCCAAGCCCACCTCTAGATTCCAAGCAGCTTACACACCTAGATTCACTCCACCTCTTAATATATTTTTCTCTATCTCTCTCCCTCATTAATGCAACGGACCAAATTGGATTCTCAATCAACCAACCAACCTGCCTCAAAATAATAATATAATTACAGGATGGATTCAGCCTTCCCATCTCTTTCACATTGACTGCCTCATACTGAAACAAGTCCTGCCCCACACACCAACAACACCAATCTGTCTCTTTCTTTCTCTGTGGCAGTTGCATCACATGTGTGAAGTTTCCGCTCTACCCATAATGGGATTCAGGCATTTTCTTTCTCCCAACAATCATGTGCTTTGTGTGCACTAAACCCACTTAACCCCTTAAACACGCTTCACTCATTTCAGTGACCCATTTTTTCACTCTTAAATTTACTATGGTGATTAGAATTTAGTCCTCCTTCTAATCCCAATCATAACAAAGAGAATAAAAACATTTAAGCCTGACAGCAACTCCACCAGCCCACACAGAAAGACAGCTCTGCCCACCTTAATTATTGTGCTGTACTTACTGTGCTGTGAGTACTTGAGATTTGTATGGAGATGGCAAGAAGATTTGTGCAGTCGACTTCTAATTACTCTTCACCCATTGATAGTTGACACAGCCCACCTTTCGCTAAACTAAACTGTCCAACCCTTCACCCAAAATTTGGCAGATAAGATTAATCTCCCACCAAAAATAACCAACCACGTCTTCTTCCTCCACTATGTACTTATTCAAATACCCAAAAAGCATTGACATTTTTGGAAATTAGATGAATCTCCCACCAAAATAGACACCTTCTTCTTCTTCATCTTCCTCCTCCACTATGTACTGAATCAAATACAAAAACAGACTGACAGTTATCCTGGTTCTACATACCAGCATCTATCTCGATCCTTGTTTGTAACAAGAGAATCAAATCAGTCTCTGGATTAATCTGCCTGATTGAGACATCCACACCCAAATCTTTCACATGTGTTAACATTACCACGCCATCCTCATTTCCCACCCTATAACTCTGTTGTTTTGTTTTACACACGAACATTTACCCTACTACTAACAACCTTCCGTTATCACATTGTGTCAAGAGTGTGGTTGGGATAGAATATTTAGCATTTTACAAGCCCATGGTCCCGAAAAAAAGTTGAACAATCCATGGATTGGTGCCCAAATCCCATGCATTGTGAACTGCAATCTTCCAACTAATGCTTGGGTAAGGTGGAAAAATGGAAAAATGTTACAGAAAGTGTAAATGTAAACACAAATCTCATTATAGCGTTTCTTTTTCACAATCTAGCCCAGGTCTAGTCGGGGATTAGTCCCAATGTTGAGACTAGCCTCAATGTTGCATCGAAGAACGATCTGCCCACAAATAAGATACTATCACTAGGATTGTCCATAGAGATTGAGAAAGCCCCTACAAGTGGCTCTCATCCTCAACCCCTCCCATGAGATATAAACCCATGACTTGATGAACTAAACCCCACACAAACACAAACCAATTGAGCTAAAGTTCATGGGTGAAATCTAATCATAGTGTTAATAGCTTGAAATTACGGACATGATTCATCAATGGAACCATCTAAATTAGGTTTAGATCAGATTTGACAAATCTTGTATTTTATAGTTTTTGAAATAAAAAATGTTAATTTTTAGTTTTTTTAAAATATTTTTTTATATTTAAAAGTTTTGAGAACAATTTTGGTGTATTTTAGGGGTGGAGTTTAAAAATTAGAGATTTCAGTAGGAATAGGTATTTTTTTTTTACACAAATTTGAATAATTCTGGTTGGAATTTTCTAAAAAACAAGTTATAAATGCCAAGTTCTAGAATTTTGGGTGCCCCAAAGGGTTTGTGAGGGTGTTGAATCCATTTTTACCATCAAATTTGCCATTAAAACACAGTTAACTTCAGATTTTGCAAAATAAATGTCCAAAAAATGGTTGGCCCAAATTGCCAAATTTTTAGACGGCTCCTATTTTATTTTGTAGAGTTTGCTTCAGATTTTTTAGTATATATTTTGGTTTACCAATATAAATTAAATAGGAAAATTATGGTTTTAATTGTTGACGGACAATCTAATTACATGTCCAATGTAATGTTAACAATCATTTATTATGTTTTGCAAATGTTTGATGGACCACTTGTCACGTAGCCTTTTACATTCTTAAACTTCTCATAATCTAAGGCTCTTCAGATTCATACACTAAGGTTGTGCAGTAATAAATGGATTTTCATTTTTTGAATGAAATGGTAACTCTAGTGTGTTCCTAGTTTCACATATCTTCCTAGAGATTGCTACCACAGTGTTCAATGTTCTACCAATAATGTTTTTTTGTCTTTGTTGCAATCTAGTTCTTACTACTTATATTTCTTTTGTGAAATTTCATTTTGGTTCAACATCTATTCTATAACACATTGAGTATTGAAAATTGTAAAGTTATGGTGATACTTTACAATATTTCTAAGGGAGATGGACTATGGTTATCTCCTCTTAATCTACTGTAGGAATACTTTTTGAACTTCTTTTTGGAACACTGGTGAATGCATTTTTCTTTTCTTATTATGAAATAAAAATATGATTTTTTTTTGTAAAAAAAAAAGCGCATTAAGTTTTGCATATGTGTTCAACAAATTGCTCTAAAAATGAGTGTCAATCACACAGATAATAATCATAAGCCAAGGATTGGAAATGTTTCATTAGCAAAAACAAGAGGCTCCATGCATTAGAATCTATTTTTAATAAGACATTCGAAAATGGCTCCATTTTTTGTTTAAATAAAAACAACAAAATTATATTAACTGGGAGAAAATGTACACAACATTACAAGGTTAGGGAATCCTTTTAGTTTAGTACAAGGATCTCAAATATCCACATTGTAAAACAAAGAAAAATATGTTTATCACACCTAATCTTCCCTATGAACAAGGCATTCACAAACCAAAACCCATTGGTAATCACACAGATTATTTGCAATACAATCAAATAAATAGCCATAGAGATTACTTTGCTAACTCATCATTAAAACAATGGAAATAAATAAACAATTTTGGGATCCATGGTATCGATTTCTTAAGCCTTCAAAAATCATTTATGTAATCACCATAGGGATTGAATTGACTTGAGTGGAAGAAGCCAAATGCAAAAGTTTCTTCATTCCACATTCTATATCATTGTACAAGTTGGCCAAAGCATGGGTCACAAAATTTCTCTTCCATTAGACATAAAAAGTTTNATATATATATATATATATATATATATATTAGAGTTGCCAATCTCTATAAAAAGAGTGAATATTTCCAATCTCATTGCCCTCTAAATTATAGGAATATTAGCATCACCTAGATTGAGCTACATGACACACTCAATAATTTGGAAAGTAATATAAAGAAGCTAAATATATTTAAAGTTATGCTAAACATGTTTAAAGTTATGCTAAGCATATTTAAAGTTATATTAAAAATAAAATAAACTAAACTAATATGATCTAAATTACCTTACCTCTTATTTGATAGTAAAAATTAAACTTAAAAACAATTATTTAAGAAATATCTTACTACTCATTTTTCTTTTAATATATTGTATAAAATTAATTGTCCCTATATTTTTATAATTCATCTATGTTTTTATATTTATTATAATGAAATGCAAATTTCAATACTTTTCAATCACCAATCGATATGCTTGTGAAAGAGTCTTCCATAACTTTACAATGAAAAATTAATAAATATCAAATCCTTCTTCCATTAAAAGTTAAATTGAAGGTGAAATGTCATGGCTAAAATAAGCTTAGAAAATCTACCTACATATATCAAGATCATAGTTTCTAAAAATAAGATAAATGAAAAGCAATGGTCCCCTATGCTTTTATATAATTAGGGTGATGCTTCTATCAAGTTATCTCAAAGTTACCTCTATTCCATAATAGTCTAGTGAAACACCCCATGCAAATTAGTTAAATAAGCAAAAAGGGACCACTTTATGTTGAACCCCTAGCTACCAAAGCCACAAATTCCAAACTTTTGGACTACATTTACATGTGATGTCGGTTATTCTATATTTAGAAATGTATGGTAAAATGGTGTTGCATTGGCCACACTATGCTGGATTAGAGGAGAAAAAGGTGGATAATGTTGCTTTCTTACCTCATGAAATAGTCTACATCAACGAGCAAAGTGGGTGTCTTTTAAGCAATTCTTTTATGATTAATACAAAAGCTACAAGTATTCCAAATAAATGTCAAATGTCTAACTTCCTTTATGAACCTTTGAATTTGCACCCACCATGTTGATCTCCACCTAGCACCAAAATAGAAGATGATGATGCACTTATACTTTGAGAGTGCCCATGTTTATTTTATTTTAGTCTCGTTTGCGTATAATCAATGTTTACTTCTGGTTGAGTTTGTGCTTGTTTATGGTATTACATATTATTTTCAATTTTACAATTAGCTATTAATTTGTATTTTTCTAATTAATTTAAGTTGGTTGATTTTAGACTTTATAAGTATAGTATTGATTATATTTGTATAGTTGTTTACATTATTGTATACATATTATTTTATATGGGTATAGTGTTCTATTTTATTTTTATAGGATTTTAGAGAATTGATTTCATATTTGAGCTTTTCAAAATTATTTTCACAATTTGAATCATAATGATGTCACATATCATTTTGGTTTTGCTTTATTTTGTAATAAAAATAGATTTATAATTAAATATTTTTCTTATATTATTGACGAGTGATTTGATTTTGGATTGTTAATTCTTATTATTGTTTTGTTTATATTTTGATTTTCACACATTTAGTCCCTTAAATCATTAATGCAATTCTAATATTTAGATTTATTGTCAAGTGATCACCCTTTCATTACCTGAATTACATCCACACCTATATTTGTCGAACCATATTAAACTCCCAATAACATAGACTCCATATAGTTTCTATCAATGTATGGATTTAGATACTTAGCACATGTGATAAATTCAGATTAATTGGGATATTCATAATCTTATTGGATGTAGGTGTTGATGTAATTGTAACTTCAGAATGTATTCACTTGTATTTCTTATGTATTGTAACCCGATGTTTATTCCGGGATGTATTTGTAATGTACTTGAGTCATGTCATGCCTTGATATTCCTATCGGGAAGTTTCTATAATGTAAACAAGTCATGTCAAGTCAAGGTGGTTAACTCTCCTATTGTCTAAGGGTTAAAGTCCCTGCAGTTCCAGGGCACTAGGGTTATTAGACTCAGCTAGTGAAGTCGGTCCTAGTTGGGTTTAGTCAAGCCGAGAATTAGTATAAATAGAGAGCTAGCCTCCCTATTTAACACACACTCATCCACACTCAGTTGTAGCGCATAGCTGAGGAAGAGAAAGACACAGGGGCAAGGAAGAAAGAGGTTACTGCTGTCGAGAGATCATCTTACTGTTTTTGGGTTTCACTTTAGTGTTGATTCTATCTCTGAGGAAGTTGCGGGGTTTTCTCCATTTATGGTTTCCCCGAGGAAAAACACTTTGTTCATTGTCTCTTGTGTTTGATTGATGTGCTTGTTGTTTTCTCAGTTAAAGATCCTAATGAAATGCTAGCTTAATGTTTAAAATCTAACATGGTATCAGAGCTAACTTGAGAAGAAGACATTGTGCAGCTGCGGGAACTAGGGTGGAATAACTCTCCTCCCTAGGCCGCATCTTTCTGTCGAAGAAGAATCCAATTCTGAGGTTTTTCAGTTTTGGACTCGACACTACTGCCGAAAATTAGGGCTTTTCACAGAAAATGAATTTTTCAGTGAGCCCAGGCCTGGATTGATCTCCTTCCCAAAATCAAAATTAGGGATCAAATTCAAAGCATTTGGTTGGACATAACTCCGGAAAAGCAAAACCCTAATCTGCTCCTGAACCAGCACTGCAAGATTTCAGCTCCAAATCCAGATCCGACATCTTGACCTGGATCTCCCTGGTCCTGGAAGAAAATGAGTTGGACTCCTACATCCATTAGGAGGTTCCAGTTCCAGAGAGAGATGAGGCCAAGGCCTTACATAAGAAGAAGTTGGTTATGACAAAGAGGATCATTGCAGATTCTATCAAGGATCACCTCATTCCATAGGTGTCCTCCCTCAAGACACCTAAAGCCATGTTTGATGCCCTAACCAAACTGTTTGAAGGGAATAACATCAATCCGAAGATGACTCTAAGGAACCAGTTGAAGAATGTCAAGATCTAGAATGAGGAGACCATCCAGTCATACTTCACAAGGGTCTCCCAGATCAAAGATCAACTAGAAGCTGTAGATGAAGAAGTGGAGAATGCAGAAATTGTGATGACAACATTGAAGGACCTCCCTAAGTCATGGGATTCTTTCATCCAAGGAATCTATGCTAGAAAGAAGTTGGTCAAGTTCAGTAGATTGTGGGAAGAATGTTCTCAAGAAGAAGCTCAGATATCAACTCGAGAAGAAAATATGGGAAGTGAAGATCAAGCTCTCATGGTACACTCCAAGAAAGGAAGAAGGGAAAATCATCATCACTAAGGTAAGCATTCTCATCAGAAAAATAATGGTGTAAGAAGGGATTCATCCAAACTCAGATGTTATACATGCGATGAATTAGGACACTTTGCTAGAAGTTGTCCCATGAATAAGAATGGATCCAAGCAAAAGAAGAACTCCAAAAGAAGACATCATGCTCACACTGCTGAGGATGATGATCCTCCAAGGAAGAGGGTAAGACAAGAAAGTGAAAACTCTTTAAGTGAAGATGAATATGTTCTGATCTCCGCTCTCACGGGAATTGTCACTCATGGAAGCAAAGATTGGCTTATTGATAGTGGGGCTTCCAAACACATGACAGGTTTCAAGGAATCCTTTGAGAAACTATCCAAACATAATTCACCTCTTAAGGTGAAGCTTGGGGATGACTACCAATATCCCATAAAAGGTAGTGATGAATCCTCCTACAAGCTAGACTCTGGAAAGTCTATAAAAATGAAGGATGTCTTGTTTGTACCAGGACTGAAGAAGAATCTTCTATCCATATCAGCATTGGATGCAAAAGGCATGAGGGTTGCATTTGTAGATGGCCAAGAGGAAAGACTATTGATGATGCAATACTGATTGGAGAACAAGAAGGAGGCTTATACAAACTGAAGGGCCATCCAAAACAAGCTATGGTCCATGACATAGTAGAGCCAAATGAACTTTGGCATAGAAGGATTGCACATGTGCATTACAGAGCACTACCACTTACAAGCAAAGTTGTTGAAGGTCTTCCAAAAATTCAAGCAAAACATGAAGGGGTTTGCAAAGGATGTGTGAAAGGAAAGAATACAAAGAAGACATTTCCAAGTAGCGAGAGCAAGGCAAAAGGAATCTTGGAAATCATCCACTTCGATGTATGCAGACCAATGTTATCAAGTTCACTAAGCAGGTATGTATACTATGTTTATTTCATTGATGACTTTTCTAGGAAGACTTGGATTTACTTCATGAAGAACAAAGATGAAGTCTTCAGCAAGTTCAAGGAATTCAAAGCCTTGATTGAGAACCACACAGAAAACAAGATCAAGACCTTTCGATCAGATAATGACGAAGAATTCGCATCAAATGAATTCAAAGACTTATGCAAAGAATCAGAGATTAAGAGGGAGTTGTCCACTCCTTACAATCCACAACAGAATGGGGTTGCAGAAAGGAAGAATAGAACCATCATGGAAGCTGCAAGAGCAATGCTTCATGATCAAGATCTTCCTATGCATCTATGGGTAGAAGCAGCTAGAACAATAGTGTATGTACAGAACCGTACTCCACACAAAGTACTCAAGAACAAGACTCCTGAAGAAGTCTTCTCCAGCAAGAAACCAGAAGTCAGCCATCTCAGAATATTCGGTTGTCCAGTGTACATACACATTCCAAAAGAAAAGAGAACAAAACTAGATCCTTCAGGAAAGAAGGGTATATTTGTGGGATACTCTGAAAGCTTGAAGGCTTACAGAATATACTTCCCAGGATACAAGAAGATCGACATCAGCAGAGATGTAACATTTGATGAAGACACGGCTTACAACAAATATAGAAAGAGACCTGCTGAAGAACCTGAAGAATCAGAAGCTCCCAAAATTCATGATACAACCATGAATGAAGAAATTCAAGAACAAGATCGAGAATTTAAAGAACCACAAAGACCTGTAGATCCACCTCAGGAGAATAATCCTCACAAGAGGAAACCTACTTGGTTACGAGAAATTATCCAAGGTGCGGAAAGATATGGGGCTCCAGAAGAGAATCACAGAGAAAGAAAGAGAACCAAATCTTGCTCCAGATATGTATCTTTACTATGTGATGTTATCAATAAAGAACCTTCCAATTATGAAGAAGCAGCAGAACAAAAAGAATGGAAGGATGCTATGATCGAAGAGTATCAATCGATCATGAAGAACGATGCTTGGGATATTGTCCCAATACCAGAAGGGAAGTCGGTTGTAACTTCCAAATGGATCTACAAGATCAAGCATGTTACAGATGGTAGCATAGAGAAATATAAGGCAAGATTTGTGGCTCGTGGTTTCTCCCAGAAAGAAGGAATAGATTATGAAGAAACCTTTGCGCCTGTAGCTAGATACACTTCCATCAGATCAGTACTTGCTTTGGCTGCAGTAATGAAATGGAAGATACACCAAATGGATGTCAAGACTGCTTTCTTGAATGGTGTAGTGGAAGAGGAAGTGTATGTAGAACAACCACTTGGTTTTGAGACACATGACAAGGAGTCTCATGTGTGCAGATTGAAGAAATCCTTGTACGGTTTGAAACAGGCACTTAGGACATGATACGACAGAATTGACAGCCTTCTATCCAATTTGGGCTTTACAAAGAGTAAAGCAGATTCCAACCTTTACTACAAGGTTGAAGATGGAAACCCAGTGATGCTTCTACTATATGTATATGATCTGTTTGTAACAGGTATGGATGGGTTGATTGCTAATACGAAGAGAAAGCTTGCTGCCAAGTTTGAAATGAAGGACTTGGGTATGATGCATTATTTTCTAGGCATGGAGGTGTGGCAGAATACGGATGGAATCTCCCTCGGACAAGGGAAGTATGCAATAGAGATCCCGAAGAGGTTTGGGATGATGGACTGCAAGGCCATGACCACACCTATGGCATCGAACCTGAAGCTATTGAGTGATGCTTCATCAGAAGCGGTTGATGCTACGATGTATCGTCAGATGATTGGGTCCTTGAAGTACCTGGCGAACACGAGACCAGATATTTGCTTTGCTGTGAACACCTTGAGCCAGTTCTTGACAGATCCGAAACATGTTCACTTGATTGTTGCAAAGCATATTCTGAGGTACCCGATGGGTACAATTGATTATGGGCTCAAGTACGAGGTGAATCAGAATATTAACCTGGAGGGTTATGTTGATTCAGATTGGGCAGACAGTGCCATCGATAGGAAGAGCACCTCAGGTTGTTGCTTTAGTATGGGGTCAGGTGTGATATCTTGGTTTAGTAGGAAGCAATCCTATGTGGCACTGAGTACAGCTGAAGCAGAGTATGTCACAGCTTGTTCAGCTAGTTGTGAGGCAGTATGGCTGCGGAAGCTACTGTCTGATTTATTTGATCTCCAGATGGATGCTACTTGTATACATTGTGACAACCAGAGTTGTGTGAAGTTGTCAAAGAATCCAGTGTTCCATGACAAGTTGAAGCATATCGAGATCAAGTATCACTATATCAAGGATATGGTGTAGAGGGGAGCAGTGAAGCTCCAGTATGCTACGACGGAGGAGCAAATAGCTGATGTATTGACGAAGCCATTGGCTAGGGTGAAGTTCGAGTGCTTCAAGGAGAAGCTTGGTGTTCTCCAAATCGAGGTTTCCTCCAATGGAAAATGATGAGACCCATAGCCATTCTAACATGGTGAGAGGATTGGTTCCTTCCATGGTCAGATGTAAGGGCTGAGCCATTTTGTAATGATGAGAGGATTGGTTCCTTCCATGTCAGATGTGAGTGTTGAGCCATTCTGATGTGACTGTAGGATTGGTTCCTACATGATCAGAAGTAAGCGTTGAATGCCATTCTGGGAATGGAAGTGCTTGGTCAGTTACCAAGTAGCTAAGTCTGGGACTAGGGGCCATTCTGATATGAATGTAGGATTGGTTCCTACAAGATCAGATGCGAGCGCATGCCCTTCTGACATTGGTTGTCAGATGTAAGTGTAGGGCCCTTTCGACATGAAGGATTGGTTCCTTACATGGTCGAATATAAGTGTTGAGCCTTTCCTGATCATTGGTTGAACGGATGTAAGTGCTGAGCCTTTCTGACATTGGTTGTCAGATGTAAGTGCAAAGCCTTTTGGCATGGAGGATTGGTTCCTCGCATGGACAAGTGTAAGTGCTGGGCCTTTCTGATCATTGGTTGAACAGATGTGAGTGCTAGGCCTTTCTGATAGGGTTGTGGGCTATGTTACCACATAGTCAGATGTGAGTGTTGGGCGTTGCCTTTCTGATATGATTATAGGATTGGTTCCTACATGATCAGATATAAGTGATGGGTGGGCCATTCTGACTTAGGGTCAAATATAAGTGCTGGAAAAGACCTACACGGAGGGTAGGCCTACATCTAGCATGAAAAAGGGCTAGCTCTGTAGAACTTCCTGTGTCGAGAAGAATCATGAGATAGCACCTGTGAAGATTCAGTGTTGATGATCCAGATCGAGGGATGATCCAGATCCAGAGATGGTGCTCCAGAGATGATCCAGATCGAGGGATGATCCAGATCTAGTGATGATGATCCAGATCTAGTGATGATGATCCAGATCGAGTGATGATCCAGATCCAGGTGAAGATGACTTGAAGATGAATATGACTTGTAGATGAAGGTGACTTGAAGATAGAGATGACTTGAAGGTGAAGATGACAAGGACTCGATGATGATCCAAATTATACAGAGAAGAAGACTTGTGCTGATAAATTGTGTCGAGAGAATACCTTCCTAGTTAAGAGAGAGTGTCGATGTAATTGTAACTTCGGAATGTATTCACTTGTATTTCTTATGTATTGTAACCTGATGTTTATTTCGGGATGTATTTGTAATGTACTTGAGTCATGTCATGCTCCGATGTTCCTATCGGGAAGTTTCTATAATGTAAATAAGTCATGTCAAGTCAAGGTGGTTAACTCTCCTATTGTCTAAGGGTTAATGTCCCCGCAGTTCCAGGGCACTAGGGTTATTAGACTCACCTAGTGAAGTCGGCCCTAGTTTGGTTTAGTCAAGTAGGGAATTAGTATAAATAGAGAGCTAGCCTCTCTATTTAACACACACTCATCCACACTCAGTTGTAGCGCATAGCTGAGGAAGATAAAGACACTGGGGCAAGGAAGAAAGAGGTTACTGCTGTCGGGAGATCATCTTACTATTTTTGGGTTTCACTTTAGTGATGATTTTATCTCCGAGGAAGTTGCGGGGTTTTCTCCATTTATGGTTTCCCCAAGGAAAAACACTGTGTTCATTGTCTCTTGTGTTTGATTTTTGTGCTTGTTGTTCTCTCAGTTAAAGATCCTAATGAAATGCTTGCTTAATGTTTAAAATCTAACAATAGGCAGGGTATTTAGGCCTTGGGAAGTATTTAGCTTCTAAATGGAATTCTTATATTACAAGCTGAAGGCATGTTGGAGTATGTCTGACAAATAATGATGATAAGATCATTTGGTCCTAAAAGGGTTCCACTGGCCAAGTTAGTGCTAAACAAGCCTATGATGTTATCTCTCATGCTTTTGTTGAATTTGTTAGCAAATGGTGGTCTCACAAAATATAAAAGTGGAATATCCCTTCTAAGTTGAAATGCTTTAGCTAGCTATGTATGGATACCAAATAATGACTTGGGAAAATACGCTTAAAGTGGTAGAGTTGGCCCAAATTCCTGTGCTTTATGTTTTTTTATGCCGACTCTTTTAATCACCTCTTTGCTCATTATTCTTATGTAGAAAGTGTTTGGAGAGCTCTCAAAGTTGATCTAAAGATATCTGAGAATTGGGAATCACTTACTTTTGAACAAAGCCTCAAGATTTGGTGTTAAAAAGTTCCTCAGTATAATGAACTTCTAATTTATGAACTAGCGGGGAGATATGGAGGTCTAGAAATGCAGTTATTTTTTACAATATTTTAAAAAATGTCTCTATCGCCAATTCAAGGATTTTAGGGGTTTATAAAGAGCATTTTAAAGGGATCAAGGCAAAGAAGTTTAGGTTTCTTTATGAGCTTATAAAAATAGGTGAGGGTATAGTTAGTTTTTTTATGGTGGTGTACAACAGGATTGTGTGGATGTGGTATGATGTTATAAGCAAATAATAGTTACAATTTTCCCTTGTGGATGGGTTGTGGAACTGGAACTAACACCGAAGCTAAACTTCTTGCTTTGTGGGGCCTTTTGATATTTTCTTCTAGCAAAGGCTTTCTATCTCTTCAGATTCTAGGAGATTTGAGAGTCATTATAGATTGGGTGGCTAGAATATCTTCTTTACGAGTAGCTGATTTGGATCAATAGTGTTTGAGGATCAAAACTTACAATCATCTTTCAACCAACTATCCTTTGATCATATACATAGATAGTATAATGCAATGGCAGGTTGTCTGCCAAAAAAAGTAATTGGTTTTGTAGAGGGTCTTTTATATTTTGAAGAAAATGTTATAATTATGTGCAGTCAAATGTCACTTTACAATTTTATTAGGTCCTTTGTGAACTGGAAATTCTAGATAGTTTTGACACTTATCTATCTAATTTGAAGATGGGTTATTATGTTTATTTTGTCAATCAAGTAAACTATTATGTAGTAACAATAAATCAGAGTAACTTTGTTTTCTTTTGAAGTGGACTTTTAATGTATAATCTACATTTGATTAGAAAGAGTATATCCAATAGTTTTTTTTACAAATCAAGATAAAAACACTATCCATTGTTTTTTAAGGAATTTATCTATATATAGTTATAGTTCTATTTAATTTAATTATGAATATAAAAACAATAAGTAATTACAACTATTTTAACTTTAAATTAATTTCACTATAAAAATAACCCTACATGCGTCACAATCCCTCACATTATTTTCATCATCATTTAAAAATCCAACATCCTCAAATAAATTTCACTATGAAAATAACCCTACATACTTCATAATCCCTCAAATTATTTCCATCATCATTTAAAAATCCAACATCCTCAACTAAATTGTGTTAAACTCAAAGTGAAACCATTACAATGTTCCAATCATAATTTAAAAGTCCAACATCCTTTGACTAAATAATGTTGAAATAAAGGCTGTAGTTACATGCACCGAAATCATTGTTAATCTTATCTTATATTTAGTGAAAAAATAAAGTAAATTACTTTGATCTCTCCTGCACTTTATAAACCCACGAAAGCTTAAAAATAAGACATACTATCTACCATGTTAGAATATTAATCTATACCTTAATTTATGTAAAAACTAATATCACTATTATAAATTTACGATCTCCTTTTCATTGTTAATACAACCATACCTATGTAGTAAATGTTAATGCAAGGGACTCCTTTTTTGCATGGATTTGTGTTTAATAGATGTCTATCTCTCAACCTCCATTAATATTAATATTATAATGTCGTCATGTTCTTCGTACCTCACTGAGTAGGCTTACTATAACCTTCCATGAAAGCGAATCTTGTGGTCACCACCTTCATCTTTCATTAATACTAAAATGTCATCATTCGCTAATACTAAAATGTCATCATGACCTAATTGACAAGGTTTTCTATAACCCTCCATGGAAGCTCAATCTTGTGGTCACACCTTCATGTTGTTTCATAAAAGGAAAATATAGCATAATTGGATATGATATCATTATATTCCAAAAAGTTGTTGGTGGTTGAAGTAATGACAATGAACATTGTCATTACACCAAAATATAAAGTTTATGAGGGGCTTCATTTTTAATGGGGAAGGAAATAATAGATGTTGTAAATTTTTTTTAAGGATATTGATATAAGGTTAAGATATAAGGGTAAGGTAAGAATGTATTTAAATTTTGAATTTAGAATATTTGTTAGAAAATATATGTGAATTTAAGAAGAAATTATAGTATTGTTGGTTCTTTTGTTTTTGGAAAGGATAATATTGTAGAAGATTGCACATAGAATAAGGAAAACATTGTGGAAATTAGTTAGAGTCCACAACCATTTTGGGTCCACTCTTGTGGCTATATAAAGAACATAAGGTAATTAGATGAAGGGATAGAGAGTATGATGAAAAGAGACAGTAGAAGCAAGTAGAGGATCAATGGAAGGTCAGAAGATCAACGCTTTGGCTGAGCTTGATTTTTGGGGGTATTTGTTTGGTCATGGGTTTGTGGATTCTAATATTATATGTAAATCCATGTTAGGCCATTCTACGGACTATTGTTTCTTGAGGCAGTAGAGTTGTGTGGATGTATTGTATCAAAGATCTACTTCTTAATATAAATGAAGATCATTGGGTTCCTTAAATTTTATGTGTATACGATGCATGGTGATTTCCATTGTTTGCTTTATACATGTCGCATAACTCTGTTGTGCATATGATTAAGCATGTATAGTAAATGTATGTTGCAATATTGTGAATGAATCGAAAAAACCCCAGTTCATCCTTACAATTAACCCTCCTCATCATACACAGGTCTAGGTTATAATTTTGGTGAGAACTTCTCCTTTGGGGGATTGAAAATGCCAGCACACTGGACTATAAGGACACCCTTGGTTGGAACCTGTGCAAGAACCATGGTCTCCATTTTGTGCCAGTAAATTGTTCCATTGTCGAGACCTGGTGTAGAGGGGGCCACTTGACCTCCTAAATGTCATCATATTTGTATAAGTAAATAGTTAAAGAGATATTAACAAATGAGTAGTTGGAGCGAGTAGAACTGCTCCAACCTCTCTCATAATGTATAAATAGTAATCAAAGATAATACATCATTGGATTGGAAGTCCCTTCCCAATACCTGTCTTTGATGGCTGTGTATGAGATTAATGTATGCTTGAATGATGTGAAATCCTAGCTTTCAACATCTGGCGCCGTTGCCTCTTTCATGCGGTCTGGGTGATAGCAGCAGCGCATGGAAGGTGGTTCGAACCTGTTAGCACTGGAATTGAGCCAAAGGTTGCGGAAGGCCCACTCCCAAGTAACAGCAGAACCACTTTCGAAGAGAGAACTGGCCTTCTGCTCTTCCGAGAGGGATCTCTCACCAAATATTAACAATGCCAAATATGTACAAATGAAATTATAAATTGTTTGTAAAATTGGTTGAAACAAGACATAGAACCATTGGGTGATGGAGTCAAGATGTGTAACAGAAATAAACAGAACTTATGCAGGTGATTTCAACACAGAGGAAAGATATCCATTCGATCACAGTCAAATTATAATTGTCTGGTGGGAAAGAAGAACATGAACAAACCATCAACACAGAGCATTGGAAAATCAATTCTGTATTAACTTTAGAAGAAAGCTTTAGTGTACATATTTGAAACAACAGACGGAGCATAGCATGTATGAATTCCAAACTATTATACACTTATTTCAAACATGAAAGAAAACATAATGGAAGAGATAAACTGGAAAAAACATTCACACGAGAAAGGAGGAAACAGATTGTAATAAAAACAACACATGAATCCCTGCGTAAAACGTTGATCTCGGCTCTGCAACTTTATTAAAATACTCTTGAAAGCATACACTACAAAATTACATCGATTCCAACCCTTTCTCCTTCGTTAGGAGGTACATTTATAGCATTTTGGACTTCCTAAACCGACATTCGGGAATCAAAATTTGTTACAAACTGGAGAACATCTTCTTACAAACTTCAGACGTGGCCTACACACCACTATTCACATAAGACAAAAATAAAATGCAGACTACTAGAAAAAAAGGCTTAAAAGCCCCTCCTACATATCCCATATGGTGACAACTGTGCAAAAACTGAAAGAGGTTTTTGTAATTGGCCATGTTCCCAACAAAACCCATTTCTTCATTTCCTTTTATTCAGCTCCCACTCCTTCGGATCTGATTTTGAAACTGATGACTCAGACAGTAAATCTGTAAATTTCTGGAAAAATACCCTATAAGTATCCTTTAAATTATTCAAACCTGTGATACTTGTGTAAAAAATGGAGGAGGTTTTTTAAGGTAGACCTGTTATTAATACAAACCTCTCTCAGTTTCCTGAACTTCAACTCCATTTGGCTGAAACAACTCTTTGAATGTGATGTTTGAAACAGTCCTTTGGAAAACCTAAAACATAGCCTGTAAAAATCACTTTGTTTCTCCTAACCCATAGGACCTGTGTAAAAACGGAAGGAGGTTATTGAAAATGATACTATTCTTAAGAGAAACCTCATTCAATTTTGGAAAATTATTTATGGTTTTCCAGAAACAATTGATTGAAATAACTGACTAAAACAGTCATTTAAAATTATGGAAATTTGCTCTCTGAAGATTACTTCGATTCTCTCAATCCACAACACCTGGGTAAAAAATGAGATAGGTTATTGCATATGGTTGTGTTATAAAGAAAAACCTCTCCCGTTTTCTCAAAGTTCCTCTTTAGTTGGTGCAAACAATGGATTGAAGTTTATGACTCAAACAGTCGTTTATAGGGAAAAATTTGCCAGTCGCTTCAAAAAATGCCTGTAAATGCTCTTTATGATAAATATGCTATTTGAAAATTGTCATCACCAGACTCAAACAAAGTGTAGAACCATTGAATTCTAAACTCTCTTCATTTTCTCTGAATAGAAACATTTAGGACCACTGATCTTGTTCTCAAAGAATGGGATAAAAACACATGTTTTTATTTGCTCATTCCGTCCAATATCGAACCATTAACTAAATAGCATTTCCATCCAGCAGAAAGCTTTACAACCATCAATTTGATTTTCCAATTCAAAACGTACCCTAATCTGCCCACCATTTAAAATTTCACGAAATGTAAAACTTGATTTCTCCTTGCTTGTTGTATTAGCGAAATACATTCACGTTGTTCATCCTTCCCCAGCCACATCATGGCCATTGAAATATGCGAACTTTTAAATGATTTCGCAAATTGAAAAATTTCATTATCTCGTGCATATTCATAATGCAAAATTTATTTGAGCTGTCAAATGAAATGTGCTCTAATCTGGATCGTTGATCAATGTTTAGTTTGCAGGAGCTTTAATTATACACAATTCCTCCGACAGAGAGCACAAAACACTGGCATTATCGCTATCACTTATTTCCCTTTCAACCGAAATCCATTTCTTTGTATCTGGCGCTGCATATGTTACCTTCTTTGCTATATCTGAATTATTAGTTTTCAGTATTAGCACAATGAAAACAAGATTGACTTCTGATTGATGATTTGAAACAATGAAAATTTATTTGAGGGTATTGTAAGCTTCAGATTCACTGTTAGGTTCAGCCTAGAAACGCTTAAGATCTTATTCCTCGGTATGCCAAGCATTAGATTTGTACAAACTACTCAAACTGAAAGTGCAAGAACTATTTGGTGCATTCAAAGGAATACCAGATTTTGCATCTTCAACTAATGACATTACCAATTGCTCCGCCTCCGAAAATGAAAATATTATTTAGTGTTAATTTCTTCAATTTATTTATTGCAGAAATTTTACTTTAATTAATCTCCACATATAACTAATTATATTCTCTCCACCAATATGCATTGATGTAAAGAATTCTCACGCTTTTATATTTTGCTTCCTTTTGATGAGGGAATTATCCCACATGCAAGGGAACACTTACCTGTAAACTGTTTATAAACACCAATCATTTCAAACTATACGAAGGAACAATGTGTGTATTAGTCTTGAAGAGCTCGGTGCTTGGACTTTGGTGGAATGATTTGCTTAACCTTTTTCTTCTTACAATCTGGGAATTTTTATAAATTGCTTAGCGGGAAGAATTTGAAAACCACCCGATCACCAATATATCAATATATCTATAAAAGCAATTTAATGATAGCACTAACTTTCAGCAAAAATAAATAGTGCTAATAGAACCTACCTACAAGAAATCGTGAGATAAAAAAAAAACCTGCGAAAAGAAATAAGGACTGCTCATAATGGCCTGCCAAATTTACATTAAAACCCAGGTATATATCTTAAAAGCAATTTAATGATAACACTAACTTTCAGGAAAAATAAATAGTCCTAATAGAAACTACCTACAACCTACCTACAAGAAATCGTGAGATAAAAGAAAAACCTGTGAAAAGAAATAAGGACTGCTCATAATGGAGAAATGATTAAGAGGAAGCAATCACCCAGGTCTACCGACCCCGATCACCAATATATCTTAAAAACAATTTAATGATAACACTAAATTTCAGGAAAAATAAATAGTCCTAATAGAACCTACCTACAACCTACCTACAAGAAATCGTGAGATAAAAGAAAAACCGCGTGGGATAAGCGTTCACCAAATCGCCCCGTTTTTCCGGCCGATTTTTTATTAAAATCAGTCAAATGTTTGCTGTGAAATTGTTTATTTCGTTACTTTGGAATTCTACTAATCTTTTTAACCCTTCCTACACTAAATCGGGCATTTTAAAACTACCCAGATGATTAAAATTACGATTTAAATCCTGGAAAGTATGATTTTCACCAAAATTTATCTGCCGGATTCCGGCGAGTCGGGGGCGATTTGGTGAACGCTTATCCTGCTCAAGAAAAACCTGCGAAAAGAAATAAGGACTGCTCATAATGGAGAAATGATTAAGAGGAAGCAATCACCCAGTACTAGACCGACCACGAATAGTCCGACTCCAAAATCAAAAGCAAAATTGATTATTGACTTGGATAGTAACCGATTTCTTTATAGTGTTGGT
This sequence comes from Pseudotsuga menziesii, assembly GCA_001517045.1. Lineage (NCBI taxonomy): Eukaryota > Viridiplantae > Streptophyta > Pinopsida > Pinales > Pinaceae > Pseudotsuga > Pseudotsuga menziesii. Next base: position 82,076 of record LPNX010744011.1, on the reverse strand, counting down.
GCATCTACAAAGTTCAATTAATTAGGTGCAGTCGATGTATGTGCTAACCGCTCAATTGCTACAAATCGTGCAATCAAGATCCTATACCTGACTGTCAAAGATTTTGACTCATGATGGAGAGTGAAGTTTTTTTGGGAGCAGAGTTCCTTATCCATCCATATCAGTCGGTGTTTCTAGCTTAAGAACATGTACAAGAGCAGCTCCGCCACCCACCATAAATATATTTTGGTCATAAAGATAAGCCCACGGAGTGGGCCATGACTATTGTCCAGAGCCTCACTCAATGGAAGCTTGTTCGACCAGATTCGTCCTATCGACTAGTCACGATGAAAGTTGAGTCTATCTACGGCCTAATGATTGGTATGATGCCTTCCATAGTTTATGTGAAATGTAAGTTATTATTTTTAGGGAGCTCGACTATCAAAAGATCTATCTGTAGCTTCCTTAAATTAATAGACATTGTTGTTAGCTGATACGTTAGTACATTGGGCAAATAATCAAATTCCAAGGAACCGATGGAAGACGAAGGATAGATCGTAATGCATGATAAAGAAAATCCAGTCGATGGTTTGAATCATGTTGGAACACTGCAACTAATTGATTACACATGTCATGTATATGTACTGCGAATTAACATAATTTTAACAACGATGACCGACTCCAATGCTTGGTCGCAGAAAGAAACGAGTCGAGAAGGAGTCTGGTATATGAGTATTGTCTAGCTGACTAGTGATGAACGGAGTTGATTGATGAATTGAACCAATTGAACCAATTATTTCAGCCACGGAAAGAGTTGACTATGGACATAACATAGATGACACTAGATCCAAGTATAATACAAAACGTTTTATGGGTGATGCGTTTTATCTTAAAGACGTTGACTAGATGACGCATATATAAATTTGCATATTTCTGTAATTGAATTGAGTGATCATGCGAGGAAGCCAATGACATAGAGCCTTCAGTTGGGATGAACAATATAAATTGACACCGATTCTACTATCATGACTATGTTTTCAATCTTTGAAGCTCCTTGTCGCCGGGAGAAAAAATTGTTGCTTGAACTTGAGGGCGAGGATGATGATAGTAGCGGCGTTAGCAATATCGTGGAAGAGGCACAACCCACTCCCATCGTGCAGGTTTCGAACCATCATTCATCCTAATGACCATGAACGGTTGGCCAAGCACTATCGCTCAGGATCAAATTTGAAGCTTTCTTTTATTGCCCATCGAAGAGTCAACCTGGAAAAAAAAATTGATCATTTTAACCCCTTAAATGATATCTGCATCATGGAGGGTCGACCGATAACAGGTAAAAGAAATTCATGTATGAAGGATTTGGATGATAACTATGGTATACATCTCTTTCATTTGACCTGTGTTGTCTTTGCTATATCTTCTAAAAATTGGTCGACTTGGCCGGGCCTTTAAAAATTGGTTGATTCTTAAATATGTGGTCGAGAAACACTTTATTTTTATTTTTTTTGGTCAACATTATTTAAGATTGGGCGAGTCTTATCTTTTATTGATTCTTTATTGAATAAACTAAATTTATTATTTGGGTTGACCGTCCCATCGTTGATGTTGACCATTGGTAGGAGTTCAATTTCGTCGATATGCTATATGGGTGATGGTTGATGGTTGGTCGATTATAAAGTTTGATGTCCATGTTTTATTTTGGTTGACTCCTTATTATAGTGAGTTGTAGTCCGCAAAGTAATCAAGTCGACATATCTTGTCAATAATGTTTAGATATGGTCGAAGGTCAAAGCATATGCTAGCGTAATTTTTCTTTTTTTAAGATTTTGAAGTAAATAGGGGTTAAACGTAAGTCTCTTTTGAGGCCGGAGATCCCCCTCCACTTTATTTAAATCAAGTTGGTCTCTTGCCAACTATTGTAAGTCGAGTCATGTTAAGTTAGTCGAACTACAAGTAGTCGGTCACGACCATGATCATGCACATGAGAAGACATCACACAATCTTGCAGGTACTTCAAAATATGATGACGATGGCATTCAAGCAGATATCATTCACCTACACAGCAAAGCGCTCCAACAAGACATGATGACAATGTGCTTAAACCCCTCAGTATTGAAATGTTGAAACTGTTCCTGGGTTGTGACCTTAGAAAGCCAGAATACAGAGAAATGTCATAGAAAGTTGAAGAGCCAAAAGGCCCCGCATGCCTGAACCAATGGAGATGCCGGCCATATGAGCCAAGGTGAGGATTTAAACCGAAAGACCTCATTGCGGATAGTTGACCGCTGTTGTGAGAGGATGAGACTTTGATGGAATACTGCCAGATTGAAGATGGAGGCTGAAGAGTAACTAGTCACAATAGAGCCTTGTACACGTGTGCTTTCCTATCAAGCTGGCGGCTGTTGCGTCTGAGTTACCTATGCAGACCGGTATGCATGGTTGATGCACAGTGAGGACTACTTTAGCAGTAGCAGAGACCCAGGATGTTGATGCATATTTCTTTGTTCTCTTCGAGACAAAGAAACGTTTTGTTTGTGGGGGAGATGTAGAGAGGGGCACTTGACCTCCTAAATGTCATCATATTTGTATAAGTAAATAGTTAAAGAGATATTAACAAATGAGTAGTTGGAGCGGGTACAACCACTCCAACCTCTCTCATAATGTATAAATAGTAATAAAAGATAATACATCATCGGATTGGACGTCCATTTCCAATACTTTTCTTTGATGCATGTGTATGAGTGTAATGTATGCTTGAATGATGTGAAATCCTAGCTTTCAACACCTGGTTTCTAACTGGACACCGTTAACTGCATGGATGCACACGTATCGAATAGTCATGTTCAATATTGGTGGGAAAAGAAGTTTGAGGACTTTGTAATACAAGAGGTTGAAATACAAGGGTGGGATCCATTGAATCTTAGAGAATACATTCTTTACAAAGGACCGATATTGGATCAATATGAAGTTTTGTGGGTAGAATTTCCTGTGAAGTTTTTCAAGTAACTAATAATACTCGAGAAAGAACAAAATATAGAAATTGACAATGAAGGATTGTGTAATGGAATTGAAGAGACCTAATAGCGTTGAATTGATTAGATACTTCGCTAACTCGGGCTATCAATTTCTAGGAAAAAACAAATTTCACCGAGTAAATTGTAGAATTTCCAACAAAAAAACCAAATTAGGTCAAAATCTAAAAGAAGAGCTCAAGAAGGGAGAAAGAGGAAGAATGATTAAGGAAGTTCGTTGTGGATTAAGACTTGGATGGTCGAATACAGATTTTTGCCAGTGTATTGGATTAGAATTGAGGAGTAAATACTCACATCACTAAGGGAGTGGTTGAGGTGATGTTGTGAATTTGCAAAACATAGAGGTTCCACATAATGGGGGGGATCTATTACTTACGCCATGGATGAGCATGCATAAAGAAGAGAGGGAATACATGAAAAGTGGTGGAAAATGCAGATGAGAAAAACAAAGAAGAGAAGTGTGAAACTATAAGAGGATTTTTGGAATAAAGAGAGTAGTGAAGAGAGGGAAAATGAGTTGCGGCAAGTCAAGAGACGAGAGGAACTGGTCAGTTCAAGGCTAAGAGAAAGAGGAAGAAAAGTGCAAATGGCCCAATGAGGAGAAGTTGGGGAGAAGGAACAAGTAAGCAAAGTGATTGTGAAGTTCAATTGTTGAGTAGTGGATTGTCGAACCAATCACTTCATCCATCCCTAGAAGAAGTTGCAGAATAGTTAGAATCGTATGACATGCAGAAAAAGGTGGAACCTTGGAAAGTTAACCCCCCATTTTTGCGGAAGGAGATATTAGAAGCAATGAAAATCGAACACTTCAACTACCCCCTAGGAGCCCTCACAAAATTTGCTAATCCATTCTAAGCACTTTGTTTTGCAATTACCTTGGTATAATCAGGAAATTGGTAGTTTTACTAGTTTGCAGGTTGGTTCAATAATAGGAGGAAGTAATAGAAATTATTAGCATAATAGTGGTAACATTGTGCCTCAACCCATACCTCAAGGATTTGTGTTGGTAGGACTCCCAGCCGCCAAAATGGATGAATACAAGTAAGAACTCCTATGAAATGCCTAGAATTATGTGGGAGAGTGTTGGCAAGGAGTTCAAGTGTGCAATGCGCAACATGAAGGAAGATGTTGATAGGACGCAATTTGATCTGAACAAGAGGAAGGTGTTGACAAGTGGTCGGCTTGGTCGCACTAATTATAATTTTTTTCCAAGTTAGTTAGAGAGTCTGTTCAAGTGGACCTTTTTGTAAAATGTGCAAGCCTATAAATAGAGTTAAGAATGTAGTGATAGGCATCTGGTCTTATCTATTGAATTGGAAGTGATTGAATCTTTTGGATCTCATCTGTCTTTGTTTCGCGAACTGTTTTATGGGTTTTGGTCTGAGGCTGTTGACCAAGGGATGTGTTTTCGAGATGTATTGTGACACGTGTAAGTTAATATGAAAAGAATGTTGCTGAAAAATCTATGTTGTCCTTGTCTGCGATGCAATCTATGATGTTTTCAAATCTTGTGATTCATGTCTCTACAGTTAAATGATGCGATCTGAATAATGTGATCTATATGGTCAATGTGTTGTGATCTAATCTCTTGATTTTTGGCAAAATATTTTGCTTATTTGAGTTTGAGTTGTTCGAGTACCGTAGCAGTGGGCTTTGGGTTGTAGCGGTCGGGGTTGTTGGGAATCACCCACATGCCACATTTAGGCCGATCGAAAGAAGCAAATGCACACGTAAAGCAGTTGTTGGGTTGTTTTCACAGCGGGTACCTTTGGCTTGACACAAAGGTACCTGTCACAATTGAATTGATATCTCATATCACTGGGTTTCCTATGGCAGGTGTCGACCCGTCGAAGAATTTCCAAGGCAAGGACAATGATAATAGGATCGTTGCGAAGCTTAAGCAGAAGTATGACGTTATCAGGGACAAATGTGCATACATTATAAATACCATCAACGACAAGGCCATCTGATTCACAACCAAGTTGTTGGCTATGAAGATGGTGCGGAAGAACAAACCCAACCAATTCACCTCGGGAGTAATTACATGCGCAGAGAATTTCACTGAAGGAATCCAAATGAACTGATCGTTGTTCCTGATGAATCAACTGGCAGAGGATGCAATGTTGGCACAGGAGGGTAAGCGACCCTCCCCTTATTCATGGTTGCTAATATTAATTGCACTTGTGGGTTGGATGGAACCCAGATTTTATCAAGGTATGGATGTGGTGATCATCAAAACATGTCAAGGTGCATGCTATCAAAACCTATGGTGGCTCGACAAGGAGTGATAGGTTGACTGCGCATCCAGTTTTATTTGTATTGGGACGAGCTTCGAGATGTAGCAAGAAAGGTTCTGCATCTGACTAAGGAGGTGACAATGAAGTATAGACGAATAAAACGATTCACAATGGGACCACATGCAATCCATATCCAAGTGCAATCCGACAACGAGAAGAAATGGATCACCACATCATACAATCTTACAGATGAAGAAATGGAGGCCATTATCAATGAATGGCTCGCCGAATGGAAAGTCTCGGTTAGAATAGAGGAGTTGTCAGACACGAAAGCGGGTCCACCGCTCAAAATGCCAGTCAATCAAGTGAAAACGAAGGAGTCCAACAAGGAATCAGAGGAAGAGTCATCCAAGACTCCAACCGATTACAAGATAGAATGACAAGTGGAAGAGGGGAGAACCAAACGTAAGTTTGAGCAAAGTGAGGGAAGTAGCACACCCAAGATGGAAGATGACCAAGTCAGTCACATACTACTCACAATCACTATCACAACTGTTGAGAGCCAAGCACAGCTGAAGCAACATTCGACCAGATATTTTCACCAAGTCAAGGGATTGTTGTAATCCCTGACGAATGCTATCCTAGAGAAGGTTCCATAGGTTGATGTGTTGCAGAGACCTTTAGAGATAAGTACGGGTAAAAGGGTGCAGATCGTGCAGACTCCATCGCGTACGCTGGAGATAGGAAGTGAAAATGTTGAAACAGCGAGGAAACAATTCGGTGTGATCAGTCTCGATGCCAACGAGCTTCCAACATAACCACTTGGATGATTGCAAAAGGATTTCAACCAAGAAATCATTGACCGCAAAGAAATCGTGCACGACTAGCTAGTAAAGTCGCAAGAGAAAGTTGCATTGGTGAAGGAGGAGATTGAAAGGATGAAGAAAGCACATGAAGCCAAGGTAATGGAAATAACGAAGGTATTTGAAGACAGAGAAAGATTGGAGAAGGAAATTTTAGCCACTTGTGAGGAAATTCCCGACATCACCTTGGAGATGTTCATGGAAGCCAAGATAGTTCGATTAATCCAGATAGTCATGGATTTAAAGAAGGAGAATGGGGACTTATAAGCACGTGCATTCTCGAGCACACCACTTAAGTAGGTCATGATCGAAAGCAGAAATAAGATAGAGGATGCGATTTCTTAGATCGAGGAATGTGAGAAGATGGCTAAGGAAATGGTAGAAGAAACCACAAAATTTTGGATGAGTGTGGTCTAGGATGAGCAATTACAATAGCTAGGTGCACAGCTTCATGAGGCATAGACATAACTAGTGGTGATGCAGGAATCCTTGAAAGAAATGCCCCCAGTTGTGCAGGTCAGCAAGGTATCAGAATTGAAGGCGCTACAACAACGAGCCAATAAAGCATGAGAAATGAATCAGTGCATAACTACACAGTTATATGAGTTCTAGGAACTCGGTGAGCATTTGGCACTTAAGGTTCTTGATACCCTTGCAAACACTCAAGAGGACTGCACCCATGTGTCAACAAAGGTTGCAAAGCATCCGACAGATTGAGACATGGAAAATTATGCAACACTTAGCGCAAGGACCAACGAAGTGGTCGAGCAATTCAAGAAGGAACATGATGACTTCAAGCCAAGTTAAGCGAACATACGATGTCCAATTGATGTGGATCAAGGACGAGCCACAATTTTGTGTTTAGGCCCTATTGGTAAGGGGTTCAAGTGCACAAGGCGCAACATGAAGGAAGATGTTGACATGATGCAAGTCGATCTGCACAAGAGGAAGATGTCGACAAATGGTTGGCTTGGTCACACTAATTGTAATTTTGGTCCAAGTTAGTTAGAGTGTCGGCTTATGTGGACCTTTTGGTAAAAGGAACAAGCCTATCAATAGAGTTAAGAATGTAGTGATAGGCATATGGTCTTATCTATTGAATTGGAAGTGATCAAATCTTTTGGATCTCATATGTCTTTGTTTTATGAACTATTTTCTTGGTTTTGGTCTAAGGCTGTCGACCAAGGGATGTGTTTAGGAGATGTATTGTGACCTGTGGAAGTTAATATGATAAGAATGTTGCTAGAAACTCTATGTTGTCCTTGTCTGCGATGCTACTATGATGTTTTCAAATCTTATGATTCATGTCTTTGCTGTTAATTGATGCGATATGAATAATGCAATCTATATGGTCAATGTGTTGTGATATAATCTCTTGATGTTTGGAGAAATGTTTTTCTTATTTGAATGATGTGAAGTCTTCATACGGGGAATGAATTATTACATGTTGATCTCTTTTCTGAATAACAAAATGTTGTGAAACTAGATATGGTGCAAATAATGGTAGTTAGTTTGGATAAATGATGAAGTTAAACCCCCGTTTGGATCTCTAAGTTGTATTGTGACAGAGAGATATTAGGTGCGCAAGTCCTCTTCCCTTATGTGGAAATGTGGTTCCTGCAACCCTCTCTCAAACGTCTCGGGTGAGATTGCATCTGCTTCGTAGGTGTTGCTGGATAGGGTAAAACCTGTCTAGGATGATGTTTATGGAGATTGCTGTTAGATTTTTATCATTTAAGCAATATGATCTTAGGATCTTATTTGAGACAATAACATGCACAATAATTAATCACAAGATACAATAGAAACAAAGATTTTCCTCGGGGAAACCATAAAGGAGAAAACCCTGCAACTTCCTCAGATATAGAATGAGCACCAATGGCAGCAGTAAAACCCAAAGACAAAAAGATGATCTCCAACAGTTGTTCTCTCTCTCACTTGAGCGAGCTTCTCCTCTCTCACCTATGTGCTATAGCTGGGTGAGTGTGTGTCTCAAATAGAGAGGCTCACTCTCTATTTATACTAATTTCCTACTTGACAATTACTTACCAGGGACAACTTCTCTAGAAGAGTCTAATAACCCTAGTGCCCTGAAATTGTGGGGACTTTTCCCCCCGATCAACTAGGAGGGTTAACCTCTATGAATTTACATGACGTGATTACATTAATGATTCTCCTGATAGGAACATCGGGGACCAATGAAATACAATATATAAAATATACAAGTGAATACATTCTGAAGTTACAAATACATCAACACTCCCTATTAACTAGGAAGGTATTCTCTTGACACAATTCATCAGTACAAGTCTTCGTCACTGATCATCATCAAAGCTGGATCATCACCAGATCATCATCAAAGTTGGATCATCACTAGATCATCATCAAAGCTAGATCATCACTGGATCATCATCATCATCATTACTTCCGCTATCTTGATCAAATGGTGCTATCTCTCAATTCTACTCGTCATAGGAAGTTCTACAGAGCCAGCCATTTTTCATGCTAGTTGTAGGCCTAGCCTCCATGTAGGTCTTCATCTTCTTCAGTGCTTATATCCGACCATGGGAGGCCTAGCTTGCCACCATGTCGGAAAGGCCCTCCCAGCACTTATATCTAACCATGGGAGGAACACATCCAACACCCATGTCATAATGTCACACCCAACACTCACATCTGACCAGCCTGCTACCATGCCAAAAAGGCTCAACACTCACATCTGACCATGGGAGGCATATCCTTCCACCATGTCAGAAAGGCTCGTCCAACACTTATATCTAACCATGGGAGGACCAACCTGCCACCATGTCAGAAAGGCCCAACACTCACATCTGTTACGGAGAGAAATTCCTATGGCTTGGGGTACCACAACAGACAGATTTGACTCCAGAAATCAATCTTTCCCAATATGCGATAGAAATAAAATGTCTAACACTAAAGGATCAGACCTCGTACCTTATTCCGGACAGTTGAAGTAGATCCCCGTTGAGCTTTCCAATCTTCAGCTTGAATTGATATAATACTTCCTCAACAACAAGTAAACAATACAAGCATACTATATATCATGGTGTTAGATCTATTCTAGCATATATAATCAATAATGTAAAAGCATTTGACATATTCCAATGGATACCATATTCAATCAAATACACATCATTGGACAGGAAAAGATAGTTCTTATTAATATAAATCAGAGATTACAAGATAGATACAACCTCCGACGGCACGTCTGTGAACCGGAGAAACTGAATCCCCCACTTGGGCCTCGACCACCTCAATCCTCCATATCACGATAGTAAGCTCACTAGCAAAAGGCAAGCTTGGGAAGAACACAACAGTGCTCCAAAGGAACAAAGGGATGCAGACTCAAGCATAAATTCCGGCAACAATGGACTATAGTTTCGTTGCTTTCAATCTCTCTATATGCCTTCAATGTACCAAGGGGTTCCTTATATAGCTTCACAAGGGATAATGAAGGGTCGAATCTGAGCGATCTCAAGGCATATGGAAGGATAGGATTCGAATGAGTCGGATCCATGTCAAGGAAAACTCCAAAAGGATTTGGATTATGCACACATCTCGATGTATGCGGTTATATGGGTCAAACCCGCGTATGTATGCGGTTATCGGGTAAAAATCCGTGTATATCATTTTTCATATAGTTTTAGGGATGATCAAGGAAACATCAAAGGATAAAATATGGTCCATGGGGTCTAAAGAGTCTGCAGCGGGATAGGGGAAGGCCATACAAAGTGTGATTCACCTAGGGTGGTGAAATCCTCTATAACAGATGCCCCCTAATGTGTGAGGTCAGAGGGGTCATACGATGGCCAAAATACATTATAAGTCCATCCCAGAAGTGCAGTGATGAAGGATCCCAAATGGAAGACCAGCCACCCAATCAGCATAGTACAATGATACAACTCTGCATACAACTACAAGTACATATAGTAGTCCCAGATACATAAGAGTACAATGGCCATGAATAGGCATAATACATGATATCACATATGTGGTCATCACCACGTACAATATACATAGATCAAAATCTCCATGATGAAGATATACAAAGGACCATGATCTCCAAGATGGCTGAAGATATACAATAGATCAAGATCTCCATAGTGGCTGTAAATGTCTGACATACGCTGGAATCAAGTCACGAGAGCTGAAATCTCATGAACACTGGCACGATCAAGGAGGTAGCATATAAGAGATGCCACCAGTTTGGAAGGTCTTCTACACAAACCACTATGAGTACATGTCCTACTATGCGAATAGAGGTGTCGAGGTCGAACATAGTAGTCCATCGTCTGATTACCGGTCATTGATGTATACCATTAACAGACGCAAGATTACCCACCGATAATGATAATGGGAATCAAGGTACTAGAGTGCAAACTAACAAGTGTGAATAGATGTGTTGAGGTCGAACACTTGAGAGAATCCATCGATCAGGGGACATTGATGTATTCCCAAGAAACTGTTAATGGCGAGAGAACCTGCCAGTGATGACTGCAAGTCTCAAGGCACTCAAAGGACTCTAGATTCCAATCCCAGAATAAATGATATGAAGTCGATGGGATGAAATCCGCTGGAAGGAGGGCATTAAGGCATCCCCCATCATCCAACACGAGGTACTCAACAAAGCTGTCTAATGTGGAAGGAATCGATCATAAGGTGCACGAACCAGTAACTGTACCGGGAATGGCCGACATGCAAAGTCAAGATAACTGAGGAATGGCGGACACAGGTTTCAACTTCCTTCGAACAAGAGCATAACGGTGTATGGTGACTGAATGAAGGCAACATAGACTCGATATACAAACTGGGACATCCCTGTGACACAGGAGGCATCAACAAAGGCTCCATAGGGACTGGAAGCTTAACTAGTCGGTGGAGATAAACTCAGATAAACGAGTACAGCTCCTAAGTCAAACTATAACCCAACCAATGGATGTGATATACAGTGCTCTGTTCGAAGGCGACACGACTCGACAGCTGCCAAAGATAACATCTTTCCTTGTCCGGATTTTTGGTTTTTTGATTTTTTTTTGGACTTTTTCAGTTATTTGAAAAGCTTGAAAAAAGAATAAACTAGCTTTATAGTTACAAACGAGGAGGAGACGAGTGTCATCAGGGAAAACAAACTAGTTCCAAGCAGTGGAACATACCTATGCTCAATGCAAGGATACATGTGTAGGATATCGACACTCAGGGGAAAATCCCCTCCCGGTTAAAGGGAAATCAAGCTGCGAAGGATATATAAAATGGCTCTGCATGGCTAGACATGAGACAAGCTCGGGCTATATGGCTGAAACACAATGTCAGGGAAGCCGGCATAAATCTCAATAAGGCAGGCAAAGCTCATGATAATGCATTCACAACTTGACATAAGGGGATTCCGGAGGGAAACATGCCAGCATAAGATCAAGAGGAGTATGAGGCTCTTGCGAAATGTCATGGCAGTACTATACAACGGACTCCCACACCCTAAAGGAGCAAACGTCAACATGGGCACCAAAAATAAGGGGATAACTAGGGTACCCATGTAAGGTGAAGCTCTACCACTCGTATCATGCCACTTCTAAAGCAGCAAGAAGGTTCCGTGACATAATAGAGTGGGTTCGTACCTAAGGTCATGGTGACATCATCATAAGGTCATGCAAAATGCAAACGGTGGTGAACCTAACCTATATGCCAGTATAGACCTTATACCTGAGATTAGTACGAACGGGTCAATCCAATGGCTGAAACGGCACTGAAAATGGTCTTCTACATCACAAATTATGTCAGAAACGGTCCAAAATGGTTAGAAACTGTCAAAACTATAGGAAAGGGGGTAAAAATTTTCAAATATTTGAAATTTTTTCTATAAATAGTAAAAAATATAAATCATTTGAAACTTTTACCCATTGGAGCTTTGATATTCAACTGCAAATTCCACGAGATCCAGCCGATGGAATTCACAACCGTTTCTTCCAGGTAGTTACTCATGCTCTCCTCATGCATTTTAATATAATTTTTGTTGATTTTCATGGTAAAATTAGGTAGTTTAGGCCATCTCTACATGAGCGTTGCGGTCCACGTGGATATCGAAGCTTTTTCCGCGTATAGGGATGGCTATACGTGGAAAAGAGGCTAGAACCCACATACATACGCAACTGTTTGCAAAACAGTCGCATCTGACACCGCGCAAGTAAATTTATAAGAATCTAATGGACAAATTGGTAATTTCTCTTGCAGGATGGTGCTGGAATGGAGAGAGCATGAGCATGGTGAAGTAGAGGAAGCTGTCAGGGCTGACGTGATGGCTCAACAAGCTCTTAGAAGATACGGACTCTACAAGTTTTGGTGCCTTGGTGGTTTGAGGGCCAAACCAAGACTGCTAGAGATGCTGGTTAACTATTGGGATCTAGACTCAGAGTCCTTCAGGATAGATGGGATGTCTCTCACCATAGAGGTGGAAGACATATACTTTATCACAGGTCTATCTAGATGAGGGGAGGTGTTGAACCTTCATTCCGGAGGTGGGCCAGGTGGTGGGCTTACTATTGATGGGTACGTAGCTGTGTACTGCTACCCAGATACTAAGAAGGTGGGAAGTCAAGTCCCCACCAATGCTATACAGGTGCTAGGCCTAAAGGACATACTATTGACCTTGGGTAGGATAGCAGGCTTAGCCTCACTCCATCAGGCCTCGCGGCCCCTGATGTTCTACGCGGTGGAGTGTATGAGACTGACCATATACGACTAGAGTACTACACTACTAAGAAACATGAAACACCAGCTCAGTGAGTGTAAGGAAGGCAGGATACAGAACTTCGGGTTCAACAGCATATTGAGCACGTTTTTCTTCGAGCGTGTTCCAGGATTGAGCCCTAGAGTGGACATTCCTCTCCATGGGGTTCGAGATCCGGCCCAACGACGTTGGGCAGATGCTATGCACAGACTGGGGGGTGGTAGGGTGGCCAACCCATATCCAGCTCACTTTTTTCCATGGTGGCTACGACAGATTGTTGCCATAGATGACTACCCCTATGGAGGGATAGATTTCTAGGGGGATCCGGACATGCCATTGCCACCAGGATCGGCATATGGAGAGATAGGTACTGAATCTCGACTCTCACTCTTTTTAAAGTTTTTTGAGTTATTAATTTTTTTTGTATTTTCTTGATTATATGGAATCAAAAAGACATGTTTTTGCATGACAACACATAGTGACATATACCATTCATGTGCAGATGTGGGACCACAGCGACCAGAGGGCTTCCCACGTCATAGATGGAGGGGAAGAGGGGATGACATCACAGGTGCAGATGCGAAGCGAATGCTCCAGAGCATTCATACCAACTTCGTGCGACTAACTCACAGGGTTCCCATGGCGCAAGTCAAGGACTTTCCTGAGGCCATGCATCGACAGGTGGTGGGTGTGCCACGCGCATGGGTGCGTTTATTCCGGTGGCTAGCTAGAGCCGTAGTGACGTATCATGATCACAACCCTCCCCCTCCACAGGATTAGACACCTGGGAGTGTATATTTTTTGTACGACCGTGTATTATATGATGGAAGCTTTGAAAGCTCCACTTTTGTATATGACACTATGTATTACCACATTTTGATATATATAAAAGCTTTTATGGTGATCGGTTTATTTATTTACATGTGTAAAAATGTTTGTGATTAATTTATTATGAATGAAACAAATGCCAATCTAACACGTAGTTAGCATATGAGTCAGCAACTTGATTATAATTTCTTGGAATGTGTATATATGTAATATTGTCAAATTGCCATTCTAACAATCTCACATGTAAGAATCTTCTCAATAACGTCAGATCTCTAACATGGTACAAACCATTGAGCTGTGACACTACTAACTCCGAATCAAGACATACCTCAAGAGAGAGAACGCCATGTGAAATGGCATCCCGTAGAAGCTCGATAACGACACTATATTCAGCAACATTGTTGGAAGATGGCCATAGATATACATCTCCTGAAGACAGTACCTGACCCATAGGAGTATAAATCACCCAAGCAGCAGAGGCTGAGTGCTGAGTGTGACGGCTTGCACGATCCACGAATCCTATGTAGGTGGAAGATTCCATTGACATCTGCCAAAAGAAACGAAAACTAATCACAAACCCGATCACGATAAGAAAAAGATCTAACTATGCAAAGCTGTACACTAATATACAACAAGCAGCCTTGGCTAAAGATAATGCATAGTATTTTTTGAGATAGAGCCCATTTCTAGGCTCCGCCAAAGCTGTTCCTTCGTAATCGACTAACTCATAGGCACCCTTCTCTAAGACACACTTGACCACGCAAGGACCACGCCACATAGGATTAAATTTCCCTGCCCCCAAGGGTTCTTTCGATTGATCCCAAAAAAGGACGAAGTCTCCTTCACTAAACACTCTTGGACGGACAGACTTGTCATATTGGACCTTAACGCGACGCTTATTAACCTCTAGAGCCACCAAGGCATCTCGACGCTGCTCATCAAGTTGCTCGAGGTGGACCAAATGCTCCTCCAAAGGTGAAGTGTCTGGTAAGAGTTCCACATCTAGCTTCAACGAAGGAATCTCGCATTCAACTGGCAATATCGACTCCACTCCATGCACAAGCTGATATGGAGAAAAACCAGTGGCAGTCTTAACCACGGTTCGATATGCCCACAAAGCAGGGTATAACATAATATGCCAATTTGTCTTGCTCTGTGCGATGGTTCGTTGGAGAATGGACTTAAGTGATTTATTCACTGATTCGACCTGTCCATTCACTTGGGGGTAGTAAGAAGAGGAGTGCTCTTGCTTATACCCTAACTTGGATGCCAACTCTTCCATCATACGATTCTGAAAGTGCGAGCCATGGTCAGTGACAAGCTCTTTCGGAATCCCGAACCGAGTAATGATTTGGTTGAATACTAAGTGAGTGGCCGTCTCACCGTTGGATTTTACTGTAGGCATTGCCTCAGCCCATTTCGTGAAATAATCCACAACCACTATAATATGATGGTGCCCCCCAGCCAAAGCTGGGTTGCAATCCATAAAATCGAGCCCCCACTTGGTGAAGGGACCGACGTTGATAATGGGATGTAACGGGGCAGGCTTTGAGCGCATATTTCGTGCGAACACCTGGCAAGGGTGGCACCTCTTGACCACATCAGCACAATCTTTAAAGATCGACGGCCAGAAATAACCCGCTCTCAAAATCTTTTGAGCTGTAGAAAGCCCAGATAAATGACCACCACACGCCCCTCCATGGCAATCATTCAGCACAACCTCAGCCTCCTCATGAGTTAAACAACGCCATAAAATGGAATCTACCCCGCGTCAGTACAAAGTATTGTCCACTATAAGGTAGTTCTTAGAGACGTGACGTAATCGTCGTCGTTCATCTCGCGAGAGGTGAGAAGGGGTCCTCTGTGTTTGCAGATATACTATGATATCTCCATACCATGGGTCAGACGTTGAGATTAAGAAGATGTGTTCATCAACAAATGTATCTTCACAAACCAACTCCTCGGCCTCGCTCGGGAAATCCGATATAAGCTCTGCAAAAATTAACGACTTCTTTGACTTTGCCGAAACAAATTCGAGATCGAATTCTTGCAGAATGACAATCCATTTATTATACTTTCCCCCAATCATCCTTCGTGTGAGGATGAACTAAAATGGATTGACATGGGCCACAACCGAGGTCTGGCGAAGGAGAATATAATGTCTCAAACGATGAACCACATGTATGGTCGCTAAAGCAAGCTTCTCGACATGAGAATAACGAATCTTTGCATCAATAAGGTTTCGGCTCAGATAATATATGACATGCTCTTGGAGCTCCTCATCCTCCTGAACCAATACCATACCAATCGTCTCTAAAGACGTGGCCACATATAATAGGAAATCACGGCTATAATCCAGAGGACTAATCACCAGGGCCGATGCTGGGGCTCGCTTTAGTGCATAGAAGGACTCCTGGGCTCGCTCATCCCATTCAAAGGGAGTATCCTTCTTCAAGAGATGCATGAAGCCTCTAGTCAAATTGGCAAAATTGACCACAAATATTCGTAAGAAGTTTGCCATACCTTGCAAACACTGAAGATGACGAATGTTCTTCAGGGGAGACAACTGAAGTATTGCCTCAACCTTTAAGGGATTGACTCTTATGCCCTCCTTTGAACTGATGAATCCTAATAAACGACCTGACTTCACGCAAAAGATGCACTTATGAGGATTTAATCGAACCGAATAGTGCCGGCATCTTTCGAAAACCAATCTCAAGTGATATGAATGACGCATTCTCATACAAGAATGAGCAACGAGGTCATCCAAAAATACTTCAATAATAGACTTGAGATCATGGAAAATCAAAGTCATTGCCTGCTGAAATGTAGCTCCGGCGTTTTTAAGGCCGAAAGGCATCTTCCGATATGCAAACATTCCCTAAGGAAAAATAAATGCAGTCTTGTGTTGGTCCTCAGGTTTAATCTAGATCTGATTATACCCAGAAAAGCCGTCCATAAAGGAGAACACCTCGCTACCCGCACACTCATCCAAAATATGATCTATAAATGGTGTGGAGAAGTTATCCTTAGGACAGGCACGATTTAAATCATGGAAATCAGTGCATATTCGGATCGCTCCCTGCTTCTTATCCGCCGAAACGGGGTTTGAAACCCAATCCGTCAAGGGAATGAGATAGATGAAACCGGATTTCAACAGCTTCTCTATCTCTACCTTAATGGTGGGTGCTTTCCTAGGATTCACGACACGTAAATGTTGTCGAACAGGCTTAGCGTTGGGGTAAGTCTTAATCTCATGTCCGACAATGCGAGGGTCAATACCTAGCATCTCATCATAAGAACAAGCAAAAATATCACGGAATTCCTTGAATAGCTCGATATATTCGAGAATCTAAGCATGGGAACAATCCGCCCCAATATAGACATTCTCAATGGTGCCAGGATTTCGAGAAATGTTGATAGAAATCATGGAAGATATGTTTGCCATGTTCCCATCAGCCATCTGACCAGGAGAGCTTAATGGAATCATGGGACTACCAACTCTTTGACTAATAATCTCCCTATAATCCTCATGCTCCAAACGGTCAAGCGGTGGAAGGAAATATGATCTATGATGAAGTTCCTCCCATGGCGGCTCAACGTCCGACATAGCCTCGATGATCGCTTCATTTGAAGGGAAAACCGTATCCAGGCAGTCGTGGGCATGAGAAGACTGTACTGCCCATGCCGGCAGCACATAGGGGTCTTCCTCTTCCGTCCGCGAAGAGGAAGAACAAGGCTCTGCAACATTCATAAGATTGGCTTGATAAGCTATCATGGTTGCAGGAAGCGACACGTTGGTCTCGACAGGCTCACTCGAAATACTCAGTGTGGGAAGAATCCAAGGATCTCCCATATGAGTCGTGTGAAAAGACACTGAGGTCGTAGAAGTTGAAGCCCTATCGGAACAAGATCCTATCATTAGGACCGGCGTAGGACAACTAAAGCTTCCCATGAGGGATGGATACATGCCTACACCCACACTCCTAGTTGCTGGCTGAGAGTGTTCAACGACCGGGACCAAAGCTCCCAAAGATGCAGTAACAGGGGAATTCTTGAATGTCATTTGATCAATCGTTACAATCTTCCCGTTATGAGGAAAGCATACAACGTGAAACACGGAAGAAGCAACGGCTTGCATACTATACATCCAGTTCCGACCCAGCAAGAGATTGTAGTCGAGGGCCACATCAACCACCTCAACCTCTATCGCAATGGTCTTCCCTCCCAAACGGACTTTAAGTGACGGAATGATGCCGTGCAGCCTAAAAGATCTCCCATCAAAAGCAGTTAACATAGTTGTTGATTTCAACAACTCAGGAGAACCAAGACCCTTCCAACAGGACAAAGACATCACAGATGCAGTAGCGCCCTCGTCAATCACAGTGCGCTTGACGATCATATTAAGACATTCTACGTGTACCAAAAGTGACACATAGTAGGGCAAGCAAGGCTGATGACCTGCGGTTTCAAATTTGATCACCGAGGAAGAATCATCACCGTTCACACCAAGAGCAGAAAGCAAAGCCTTCCTTTGCGAAGGACAACTCTGAAGCACTTCCAATGTAGACATCGCACAAGGAGTATGACCCAAATCCTCGACAACTGAATAATTCTGGGCAGCTCGGGCATTTGGATTATGCCCCGAGCGCTTAATTACCCCCTTAGGAATGCGAGGTGCAGCCTTAGGTTTATCCGCAGGTTTCTCAATGCACAAAGGGGTTCCTGGTGGATCAGGTTCTTTGCCTGGGTTGGGTTGTGACAATCCATAATCTTTTGCACGAGTCACAACCTTGGCAGCACGGACCATGTTAATGCACCCATGAGCACTAGCCTCTGGTGGATCATTCTCACTAGATTTCTCCTGGGACTTCGAGTTCATATTCTGGTTATGCGGTAAAGGGTTCGTTAGCACAGCTGGGCCTTGTGCTAAGAGTCTCGAAGCTTCATCAATTCGAGGGCACAAGTAAGTGAGGTGATCATCCTTACATAGCTTGCAAGGGAACTTAACCTTACGTTTCGCTTGCTTGTCCCCACCAGCATTCTGACCGTTCTTGTCATTATTGGAAGCATTCTCATTCCTATTCCCACCCTTTCGATTATTATTCTTACCCTTCTTTCTATTCCGTCCGGGTTGCTGGTTACCCTTTTGGTCCGACGATTGCACAGAAAGTACACTCGCCATTTGGGTGGGTTGAGATGAAGCCGTAGCTTGTCCCGAAGCAGACTGGTTGAGAGACAATTGACTAACTTGTTTTGCAACCGAATCTACAGGTTTCGCACTTGCACAACCCACAATGCCATCGACATGTGGTCCAGGTTTGACCTTGGGATCGAAACTAGAACGAGGAGCGTTGGAAATAATCTCATACAACAAACCAGACTGAGCATAAATCAAGTCTAGTTCCTGTGCCCTAAATATTGCTTGTTCCTCATTCTGCACTCCGAATGTAGAAACATCCTTCACGATATATGGCAATAAAGACTTGAGGAACCACTCGAGAAGGAACTTTGGCGGTATAAAAGCTTTAATTAATCTCTTCCATCTACGCCACTCCTGAATATGATTAGAAATATGGGTGGCTTTATATTGCCGAAATGTCGACAAGAGTTTAGTACCAATGTCATAGCACACTGGTAGCTGGAAGTGATTAAGAAAAGTCATCGCAAGATCATCGAACAAGGTAAAATATCCCTTTGGTAACTCTATATACCATTTCGCAGCAGGCCCTATGAGAGTGCGTTGAAATAGTCGCAAGCGGACTGAGTCCTGATGTAACAAATTCGAAGAGCACCAAAGATGAAACGTGGTAACGTGTTCGCTCGGATCCTCTCTCGGTTTGCCTTCGAACTTAGGTATGTCCGAAGGAAGCTTGGTAGGGACAGTCGGCTAAGCCGGGTCATGAGCCATGGGATCGTTCGTAAGTCTCGATAAGTTAGGAAGGTTAAGCGTCGCGAGGAAAGGGAGCCTAGGATGATGAGGTCGATGGACCGCTCCCTGGTTCACATAGGTTTGAGCACCACTATGGCCTTGGCCATAGTGTCCTTCACCCGTCTGACCTGTATAAGGTGATGTGGAAGTACCATAGTAAGGTGGACCTTAACTAGTAGGAGCTATGAAGCCATAATTAGGAGAGTAAGCAGGTTGTTGATACCCGCCTCCGTAAGGTGAAGAAACCTGTCCATACTACGTCCCGTAATAATGTCCATAGGTCATCGCCTGCAATGTCCCATGGGACACTCCGTAGGTAGGAAGATAAGCTCTGGAAGGAGGAACATACATACCAGAAGTAGGTATATATGACCCAGACGTAACAAGCTGACCACTATAAGCGTGAATATAACCTCCAGAAGCAGCGGGTGGTATATGAACTTGAGACACAATTGGCCTAGTAATCGCAGTATGGATCTGACTCGTAGCCATATATCGGCTCGAAGGACCATGTGGATAAGGTGGAGGATGTACATTTGAAGAACTTGAAACCGATGACGAAGGAATTTGAGTAATAAAATATGTACTACCGCCTATCGTCACCCGTCTCGGACCTGGTATCCTAATCATATCACTAACCCTAGACCTAGGAGGGGGATGAGATGTAGCTTCCACCATTGGGATGGAAGGTGCAATGTGACTAGTACTCCCAAACCTCTCCGCAAGGTAAGGAATGGGATTTCCCCCAGGCATAGTGCTAGGCTCAAAGTCGGATTCAACATGAAATGTCAAATCGTGCATAGAAAAACCAGTCGTAGCATAACTACCGTAGCTAGTGCTAGCAGCTTCAAAGTGAGTCTTGGCATCTTCCGGCATTCCATACCGGTAATGTGTCCACGAGGAATCAGCCCTAGAGTGAGTAGGTCTATCGTGCAAAGATCCTATCTGGGAAATCATAGGACCGAACTTAGCTAGGTCAGGTGAAGGATCGTATGTAGGAGTAAATTCCCCATCGTCCACACGAAGGAGAGGAGGTGGCTCAGGAATAGTCTCTGAATGATCCTCCATGGTGTGTGAATCAGTGTGTGACATAGTCTGCCTGGACTGCCTAGGTATCTCTCCCAAAGGAGGAGGAGAAGTGGAAGGCGGAAGTCCTGCTAACCGATGAGAACGACGTGGAACCGCACTCAAATCCACAATGACTCGAAACAAAAATAGCAAAGACTCTCTATTTACGTAAACCCTAGGCCAACTAGCGTGCACAGAGAAATCACTAATAAAATCTAAAGCCAAATGCAAGCAAACAAGGGCTGGATAAGTGAGCTCCCGAATGAAGCAGGTATGTCTCACCTAGGAGAGGCCTGAGACTCCCATACACAACAAGCAGAGGTACGTAACCAATTATTGTGGCCCTAAGCTTCAACGCGTAAAGCGACTGTGCTGTCCAACCCCAACCTGGCCAGGACACCTGCAGAATAACCTCTACAAGTACCCCCTCAATATCCTATGTAAGGTCACTAAGGTCACCTCAATATAATCAAATCTCAGGTGGACAGTCACAGGCGGGATTGACCGTATGGGCAGGGTAGCAAATCCCGAAACTCTCGAAAGAGCCCCCAGATACGAATACAATCCTGGAAATATCTCCGGTGCTACTCAGTTATGACTAGGGGTCATCCCAATCAAGAACCGCTCACACTGCCTGATGCTTAACTCTCGTTTGAGAGGAGGATCTTGAGAACGATGGTTATACCAAGGATTTCACACACTCCCTGGATAGACACCTAGATGTTGTTGTTTAGTGATCTTGGAGAATTGACTTACAATGAACTATTCCAAGATCCTAAAACCTAAGCTTGTTGGTGCACCCTAGAAAAGAAAAGAGTGTAATTAATTTTAATTAGCGTTGATTTTAGTTGGCTTTATTACTCAAAAATAGGATATGGTCGTGCAACTAGTGGTGTTATGACGCAACATGAAGTAAAATGAACACCGTAACAATCAATGCAAATGCATTGTGTCCATGTAAACAGGGTATGCTACTACGTGAAATGCACAATTTTTCTTCAAATGACGAAAGCAGATTTTTCCTATATGAAGTCCTAACTAGTACTCCAAAGCAAATCTAGATCTAGTGCAAGTACAATGCAAAGTGCAAAATGCAATGCATTATGATAAGCAAATGTTTTTGGGATTTTTTGAAAATATAAGAGATGCAAAAAGCAAAAGAATGATTCTCCCACCCCTAGACTCTGCAAGCACACATAAACAACATCCAAGCAAAGCACTAAGGTAAAATAACTCTAATGCACTAATCTCAAACAAAAAATCGAAAATGCCATGACAAGAACTTTCCTAAAAAAAAATTTAGGCTAAAAAAAAATGTTTGTAGTCAGAAACAGAGGTCAAAACAGACTCAGGAAGTGCCAAAGGAGACTCAGCAACTAAAAGCATTCACCCAGCAACCAATTAACTTCCACAAAAAGGGAAAAATCCAGGGTATACGCGACTGTTCGCAGTAAACCCGCGTGTATACGCGGAAATCACAGAGGAAACCACGTGTATACGCGACTGTAAATCAAAAACCCCCGTACAGGAAGAAAAAGGTGCATAAAACAAGGCAAATAGACAGGCTGAGACAAACTTCACTCCAATCAGACTCTACCAGGCATACATGCCCCCAGACCCGACACATAAACAAGAGAGAAAGAGCAATTCAAATACATTGAATGCCGAGAAAATCACCCCCAAAGGACAACTACTAGGAACTCCCTAGCGGAGTCGCCAATTCTATTACGGAGAGAAATTCCTATGGCTTGGGGTACCACAACAGACAACTTTGACTCCAAAAATCTATCTTTCCCAATATGTGATAGAAATAAAATGTCTAACACTAAAGGATCAGACCTCGTACCTTATTCCACACGGTTGAAGTAGATCCCTGTTGAGCTTTCCAATCTTCAGCTTGAATTTATATAATACTTCCTCAACAACAAGTAAACAATACAAGCATACTATATATCATGGTGTTAGATCTATTCTAGCATATATAATCAATAATGTAAAAGCATTTGACATATTCCAATGGATACCATATTCAATCAAATACACATCATTAGACAGGAAAAGATAGTTCTTATTAATATAAATCAGAGATTGCAAGATAGATACAACCTCTGACGGCACGTCTGCGAACCGAAGAAACTGAATCCCCCACTTGGGCCTCGACCACCTCAATCCTCCATCTCACGATAGCAAGATCACTAGCAAAAGGAAAGCTTGGGAAGAACACAACAGTGCTCCAAAGGGACAAAGGGATGCAGACTCAAGCATAAATTCCGGCAACAATGGACTATGGTTTCGTTGCTTTCAATCTCTCTATATGCCTTCAATGTACCAAGGGGTCCCTTATATAGCTTCACAAGGGATAATGAAGGGTCGAATCCGAGCGATCTCAGGGCATATGGAAGGCCAAGAGTCAAATGAGTCGGATCCATGTCAAGGAAAACTCCAAAAGGATTTGGATTATGCAAACATCCCGATGTACGCGGTTATATGGGTCAAACCCACGTATGTACGCGGTTATCGGGTAAAAATCCACGTATATCATTTTTCATATAGTTTTAGGGATGATCAAGGAAACATCAAAGGATAAAATATGATCCATGGGGTCTAAAGAGTCTGCAGCGGGACAGGGGAAGGCCATACAAAGTGTGATTCACCTAGAGTGGTGAAATCCGCTATAAAAACATCTGACCATGGGAGGACCATACTACCACCAGGTCAGAAAGGCTCAGCACTTATATCTGACCATGGGAGGCCTAGCTTGTCACCATGTTAGAAAGGATCTGTACTTACATTTGACCATGGGAGGAACACATCATGCCACCATGTCAAAAAGGAACAACCCTTACATCTGACCATGGGAGGAACCAATCTTGCCACCATGTCAGAAGGGCTCAACACTTACATCTGACCATGGGATACCTATCCTACCACCATGTCAGAAGGGCTCACAGATTCATCACTTCCCCTTGGAGGGAACCTCGATCTAGAGAACACCAATATTCTCCCCAAAGTACTCAAACTTCATTCTGGCCATTTCTACCATAGAATCAGACCAGGGATGATTACGTCCAAGGATAACCCACGCGCTTCACCAAGACTGATTACATCCGAGGACAACCTACAGGAGTTCTTACGTCTGAGAAACCTACGAGCTTTACCAGGATTTTCTGCTTAGAAAACCTGCCTCACCGGCTATGCTAGAACTCATCACTCACTCAATCGAGAGATATTGACTTGGATCACATGCTGGAGCTTCACTGCTCCTCTTTTGCTTCAATTGTACTCAGTGCCACGTAGGACTACTTCCTACTAAACCAAGAGATCACACTTGATCCCATATTGAAGAAACACCCTCAAGTGCTCTTCCTATCAATGGAACTTCTTGCCCAATCCGAATACACATAACCCTCTAGTTTAATATTTTGATTCAATTCATACTTGAGCCCATAATCAACTGTACCCTTTAGGCACCTCACTGCATGCTTTGCAATCATCAGGTGAACATGTCTCAGATCCATCAAGAACTGACTCAATGTGTTCACAGCAAAGAAAATATCTAGTCTCTTATGCATCTGGTACATCAAGGACCCAATCATGTGATGATACATCGTAGCATCAACTGACTCTGATGAAGCATCACTTAATAGCTTTAGGTTCGATGCCATACGTGTGGTCATGGACTTGCAGTCCATCATCCTGAACCTCTTCAAGATCTCTACTACATACTTCCCTTGTCCCAGGGAGATTCCATCTGCATTTTGCCACACCTCCATGCCTAGAAAGTAGTGCATCATACCCAAGTCCTTCATCTCGAACTCAGCAACAAGTATCATTCTTGCAAATTTAATGAGTTCCTCTTTTCTGTTAGGAACAATTCATGGACATATAACAAGAGCATCATTGGTATTCCATATTCAACCTTGAAGTAAAGGTTGGAATCTGCTTTACCCTTAGTAAATCCTAGAGTTATCAGTAATTTGTCCATCCAGTGATACCATGCTGAACCTCAGGATCTTCTATAGTCACTCCCTCTGAAGTGGAGCATAATTATCCCTCTGCCTTTCATACTCTATGTATTGAAGCATTATGTACTAGAGTGACAAGTAGCTTCCTCTGATACTAATATTCTATGTATCCATATAGGGTCACTGGATACCAAGATCCTCTATCTTGAAAGTGTTCTTCTCGCACCCATCTGTGAGCTTGCCATCCTCTATAGGATCTCATCTTCAACTTTGTAGCAAAGGTTAATATCTTCATCACTCTAGGTGATATTCAAGCTCCTCATGTATGTGTTATCCCATGGGTGTCTTCTAATCTCGTTCAAGGACTTCTTTAATTTGCACACATGAGTCTGCTTGTCATGTGTCTCAACTCCCAGTGGCTGCAAATGTCTTTTCATAGTCTATGCCTTCTTTCTGTGAGAAGGCGCGTGCTACAAATATTTCCTTGTATTCCATGATCTTACCATCTACTACATGCTAGATCTTGTATATCCATATGGAATATACTACAGACTTCCCTTCAGGTCTCGATACCGCACCCTAGACATCAATCTTCTTGAAATGGTACTCTCATTCCCTTTCTTCTTGGATACTTCTTCATAGCTGGAAGGTTCTACATCAATGATGTCGCTCAATAGTGTCACATAACTGCACTGTGTATGATACCTCTTTCTTTCTTTGAAAGTATTGTTATATTATTCTTCATCTTGTATGATTTCTTGAACTGTCGTCACTTGTTCTTCAGAACAAGTCTCATCATTCTTTTCTTGTAGGTGATATTTCCTACAAGTCAAATGCATTAGTTTTATGGTTAGAAAAATTTCATAAGGAATATTCATAATGGCAAATTCTTATGCATAAATATATAATCATGCAACTATTTTAGCCAATACAACATTCATCCATATCTCACGAAAACATTCTAGATTCCTTCCATTTGATCTACCATGACATCATTGAGATTGTGCACTAATCCAATATGTTAGCAAAGAGGTTTCATTCTAGATAATTAGCAATGGATAGTTTTATAGCACCATGATCTACTTACCCATCACATCCATACTAGTAGTATACTGTCATTAATGCAAGCATTCTATCTTGCATAACACATCAACTGAATATAAACCAATGCATAACAAAATAATATCATGAAATGACAATTGAATAATTATCTTTATTTGTTTTGTGGGTAGAATCCTTCTTTCATTTTCATCATCTTCTTTATTCATAAAAACACCATCTATTATCCAAATGTTAAGATGGAGAAGAGGTTCTTCAAGAATTGAGTCCTTCATATTCCTCATCGCTTGAGGGATCTTCTTTGAATTGTGAGAGCTAGATATTCAGTTGCTCCCATATTCTTTTCTCTTATTATGAGTCGAGCTTCATCTTGTGTGCGCTCTTCCTAGAGTCCACTAAAGGTAATCACTTTTTTCTGGCACACATTCCTCGAATGAATGAATCCCATGATCTTGGGAGGCCATTCAAGGTGGTTATAACAATATCTTATTCTTCTTCGATTGCTTCGTCATAGCATTGAAAAATTCCTTTTGGTGTCTTCAAGGATGACACATGAGGTATGAGATGATATTTAATAGAATCTGCAATGATTCTCTTGGATCTAGCCTTAGCCTCATCTCCCTCTGGCTCTTATAACTTCTTTACTGAAATACTGATCTTAAGTCAATTCTGTAAGGATCAAGGAGTTCCTATACTTATTTTGATTTATATTCTTTCCTTCAAAATGGCTTGGTCAAGGAATCAAACATATCTTTAGGTGTCTTAGGGAAGACACTTGTGATATAAGGTGATCCTTGATTGAATCAACAATGTTCTTCTTGGCCTTGACCAAATTATTCTTGTGTAAGGCTTAATTAGCCTCACCTCCCTCTGGAACTGGAACCTCTCCACTTATGTAGGTGTGAAATTCATTTTCTTCAAGAACCAGTGGAAACTTATACTTCCATGTTTGAAATTTTTTAGCATCACCAAGCTTTTCATCAAGCCGGTGTGATAGGTCATTTTGAAATGAGAACCTCAAATGTAAATAACAAAAGATTAGTTCTTATCGATTTGAGGTGTTCGTCCTGGTTCTGGATCTGGCTGATCTAGGGTTTGTCAGAGAAACCATAATTTTCAAAACTTGGAATATTTCTGATCTGATTGGATAGAAATATGGGCCTATTCAAGGAGATCTATCCAATGTACTCTTTTTTTGAAAATAGTGGAGGGAAGCTCCTAGACTAGGAAGCCCTAGTTTTCCAATTTCTTCTGCAGAAATTCCTGATATTGTTTCTTCCATATATTTGAAATTATTGCTCTTTTGTCTCTAAAATTTTGTACCGAGGTAACCTCGTATGTCCTATTTTCAAAACCATAGGTTTTACCAGAATTGGTTTCACCAATTTAGAATTATAAGAGTTTTCCCAAGGTGACTTATTTCAGGACTGTTCAACATAGCAAACTTATACAGACTGCTGCATGTCACTGTTTCACCTTTAGGATATGAAACTTTAACTACAGAAAGTAAATTCTATGCACTATCTAGAAAATCTTGAGAAATTTAATTTGGAGCTTCATAGCCCGAGATATGTGAATTATCCCTAGGTGTCATGTTTAGGGATGAATCCTAGGAGAGGCTGGAACCTTGATTTGTAGAAATCATATCTTTCAGAATATAGCGGATATTATTCAAAAAAATTTCCACAGGGTACATCAGGATTTTATCTTTGGCATGTGAAAATGTTGGCTCCAGATACTTATTCAATCTCGAGATATAGCAAATGTACCAAAACTACCAGTTTTATAATTTTAGGGTTTTTCAAGCTCGGGGTCAAACTAGGGTTTGACTTTCCCAGAGTTTTACTCAACCAAAAAGTTTTACCTTGGTCTCTAAAATTTAATTTTGACCAGGAAATAAATCCTATGCTGGGCTCACTCAAAAATTCCTCTTCTGTGAAAAGCCCTAATTTCCCGTAGTAGTGATAGGTCAAAAACTGAAAATGCTCGGAATCAAATTTTTCTTTGATAGAAAGATGCACCCTTCAATGGAGAGTTATCCTATCCTTATTTTGCTGATGATCTATGGAGAGAGACCCAAAAAGTAAGAATCCCTATCTTCTGCAGCTGCACAATGTCTTGTTCTCAGGTTAGCTCTGATACCATGTTAGATTTTTTTATCATTTAAGCAATATGATATTAGGATCTTATCTGAGAGAATAACATGCACAACAATCAATCACAAGAGACAATAGACACACATATTTTCTTCGGGGAAGCCATAAAGGAGAAAACCCCACAACTTCCTTAGATATAGAATGAGCAGCAATGGCAGGTGTTGGAGGAGCAAGTCGATAAGTTGACTTGAACGATAGCCAACTAAGTCGGCCGACCGACTAAACTAGAGATTAGGTCGGCCACCTAAGGTCGTGTCAGTTCACCGAACTGATAGGTAGTTATTTTGTAATCATATATATTAGGCTGTTGAGCCAGATGAGAACTCAGTTCAGTTCTCTGTATTGTATGGACCCATTCATGTTAATATAATCTGTTAATTCACCTACTTGTTCTCATCTCTTGTCTCTGTTATGTATGTATGTTTTGGTATGTATTATTGGTAACCTTATGTGATCTGTGAGATTACAACATTGGTTCCGTTGTTAGTAGTACATGTCTGAGATGTATGCAAATATATGATATCAGAATAGGAGATTAAGGACTTGTGGGAACGTAAAGTTGCAAATTATTTGTAGAATTACGCACAAAGAAACAGATTAACAACCTCACAAGCAAAAGCAAGATTCTTTACAGAAACACATGAGAAGTTTGTAGAATCAGTGCCCCAACTTCTGAAGAAAATACTGGATGAAAAAGCCGAAAGGGACTAAAGATCAACAGTTGCTGGAAAAACTGATCCGAGGGGGAAGAACAAACTTGTCAGAGTGGTTCAAAAAAATTGCTGATGACTTCTATAAGGAGCAAGCAGTAGAAGACAGAACCTTGATGGAAATCGTCAAGGAGAAATTTTACACAGACCTCACTGAGCAATTTCTGTGTTCCTTATCGACCTTGCTGTTTAAATTCCTGATTGAGAAGGGAGTGGGTCATATTGTGGAACCTCGTCCATCACTTCACGGATTGCCATTAAACCCTAACTGGGAAGAAAAGCAAAAGAGGTGGGAAAAATTCATTGCAGAAAGGGAGTGGGAATACTTCCTAAGCAAGTAGACCGAACTATCCAGGCTTTCTAAAAGTGTCGAGTAGGATATGGGGGGTTAGCTGGTCATATGTCGGGATAAATTGGAGTGGATTCTAGTCTCCTAGAAGCAGATACCATTCACCAGTAATGAGAAGTTGACCAAAAGGGAAATCAAGAAGATAGTATCACACAAAGGTATGTCGAACATTCAGAAAATAGAGAGGGAAGAGAGACAACAAAGGAGGAAAGAAAGAAGAGAAAGAGCCTTAGCATTGCAAAGAGGAAGGAGTACTAGGGCGATCGACCAGGAAAGAAATCCGCTAGAGTTAGGTCATGACCGAAAAGAAGAAGGCATGGAAGAAGAGGCTTCCCCTACGAAGGAAGAATTGTGGATAGAGCAGCCAGAAGCTCTCCAATTAAGAGCTCCCCATGAAGGAACAACTCTATCTCCGTTGAATCCGTGTACTCAGATACAAACTATTGTCGAAGAGGACCTCCAACTAGGAGCTGGTGACTTTGGTATATGGAGTCGACTAGACGACGAGATATACACTGGAAGACACCTCATTATCCGTCGAACAGAAGAA
This sequence comes from Pseudotsuga menziesii, assembly GCA_001517045.1. NCBI lineage: Eukaryota > Viridiplantae > Streptophyta > Pinopsida > Pinales > Pinaceae > Pseudotsuga > Pseudotsuga menziesii. The sequence continues at coordinate 52,606 of LPNX010744011.1, read as the reverse complement.
GGAAATTGGGTTACATTTCAAGCAGTACCCTCCAACCAAAGTATCCACTTACTTTTATCGACACATGAAGGAGCACCCCCTTGCCAAATACAGCTTTAAAGGAAACAACACATCTAGAACTGCGGATAGGTAATTACAGTTGGACATCGACAGAAGAACTCGAAATCAACCGACTGCCGGTTGAAGACGAAATGACAAAAAAAACTGATGGAGACAAAAGTTCCATCGATGATAGCTCTGCAGAGAGGAATAAGCAAATAATCCGACAAGTAGTGCTCAACTTTGGATCACAAGTAAACATCATGACTTGCGACACTTGGGAACAAATGGGTAGACCTCAACTATATGAGTCATTTATATACCTGAAACTAGCTGACCAGGGCCTAATTGAACCTATTGGAGTCTGGAAAAATGTTGACACAACTATAAAAGGAATCTTGACCAAAGTCGACTTCAAAATCATTGACCCTAAGGAAGGATCCAGTTCCTTCCCAGTGTTAGTTGGTCGACCTTGGGGTCAAAAGATGAAAGTATCGATATCCCTGGACAAAGAGAGAATCAAATTAAAAGGAAATGGACAAAAGGTCATTGTACCTATCCATCCATCCCAAGGAGAACCTTGGACTAAAACTATCAATGAAGAAGTCGACATCTGACAACTTTATTAGATACAAAACAATGTAGATTATACAGAACCTAATATCTACGGAGAACTTCATTTAGGCAACCAAGACTCAGTTGGTTATAATTTAGACGCATAATTATATGATTGGGAGATTGAGATCTATGAAACACAAGCAAGAGGGTGTTGGAATATTCAAAAAGTATAGAAAAATCCCACCCAATAGTGCTTCATAGTGTCCATTGTCCCAAAAATATTTGAGAAGAAAATTAGGGAATACCCTACTTTACAACCTACCAATGTAAATACTACACAAATACCAAGATGCAAGGAAAGAGAATCACCAGTCATGCATGTAGAACAAGTTTCCAAAAATATTGGTGACCATGGCTGACTTCAAAGCCTATTAGAAATTTTTATAGGCCAAGCTGCTTAATGGTGGGATACCCATCAGACAAGATTGCAGACTTGGACATCAGCTTTGACTTAATTTGTCGAAAGGTTTGGAGGAAAGAAGTTAACCAAACAGGCTCAGATACCTATATTCACTCAAGGACATAATCCAGAATATCATATTAATACATGCGAAAGAGAATGGAGAAAACTTGGATACAAGGATGAACGAGCATGGCCACACCTGTTCCCATGAACCCTCTCCAACTTACCAAACAAATGGTATAAAATGGAAGAATCTAGAGGTGAAACATTATTATGGTATGAACTCAGAGAAAATTTCATTAAAGATTTTAACTTTATACCACAAAATGAAAACTTGGTCGAAACAACAAAACAGATTAAAGAATTTATACAACCGACAAAAAACAAACCCTTAAACAATAACTGATAGACAATGAAATGCAACAATATACAAACCAAGACAAAACCACAGTCGACAAGACTACAGTTAGAAAATTAAAATACAAAAGCGAAAATCTTTAGATGGAAATCAAACCATGTCGAAACGACCAAACCTATTTGTACAATCCTTAAAGTGGCAACAACCGACAAACAAGATACCAACAGAATGACTGTAACTAACTTTCCTATCACATTCTCATAGTTTAAGGAAGGAAGTCGACCAATCAATGAAGCCAAAGCACCAGAATGGCTAGATGCTAAAGTCAAAACTAGAGAATTTGACATCTCAAAAGATGACCGACCAAAAATGGCAAAGATTGGTGACTATTGGAGTGAAGAGTAGACCATAGAGATAGTGAACTTATTAAAAGAGTTCCAAGATGTATTTGCTAGAGATTATAAAGACCTAAAAGGCTTAGTCCACGAAATGGGAGAAATGAAGATTGACACTAAACCTGATGTTCAACTTGTGAAGAAAAGGCCATATAAGCTAGCTCACAAATACAAAGAGATAGTCAAAAAGGAAATTGATAACATGCTTGCAGCAGGAATCATCTATCCTATTGACCAATCAGAATGGGAAAGACCTAAGAAACATGATCCGACCAAACTAAGAATTTGTGTCGACTTCAGAGAACTAAATAAAGTGACATTGACAAACCCATTTCCAACTCCTTATGTAAATGAAATCTTAAATGAGGTTGTAGGACATGAATGCTACTCATTTACAGATGGATTTTCAGGTTATAACCAAGTGCCAATAGCTAAAGAAGACCAGAAAAAAACAACATTTGTATGTGAATTTGGCTCATTTTCTTACAAGGTTATGCCTTTTGGATTAAAAAATGCACCTGCAGTATTTTCTAGAATTGTTGTCAAAACATTTCAAGAATATATTTACAAGACCATGGCCGTATACTTTGATGATTGGACAATATACTCCATGTTAAAGGATCATTTCAAGTGGCTAAGACTTATGTTGGAAAGATGTTGACAAATCCAATTAGCCTTAAATATCAAGAAGTGTATATTTGTCACCCCTATAGGGATATTATTAGGGCACATTGTCTGTAATGAAGGTATTAAGGTTGACTTTGCAAAAATCAAAATTATCCTCGACCTAAAACCACAAGTAAACCCAAAACAAGTCAGGGTGTTACTTGGCCACACAGGCTATTACAGAAAATTCATAAGATATTACTCATATATGACCTATCCACTAGAAGAGCTATTAAGGGAAGATAAAGAATTCAACTGGATAGAAGAGTGCCATCTATCATTTGAAAAATTAAAAATAAAACTAGTTGAAGCACCAATCCTAAGGTTTCCAAACTGGTTGATCAAATTCCATGTTCATATTGATGCATCAGGCCTAGAAATAAGAGCAATCTTAACTCAACCAGGAGATGATGGAATGGATTATCCTATAGTTTACAGTAGCAGAAAATTAAACAAAGCTGAGAGAAACTATTTGACAACAGAAAGAGAAGCATTAGGAATGGTCTTCGCATTACAAAAATATCGACATTATCTTCTAGATAACCCATTTATATTCTATACAGATCATCAGGCACTTAAATATCTCATCAATAAACCACTACATCATGGAAGGATTTGTCGATGGCTACTATTATTCCAAGAATTTGAATTTGGCGTTGTTGTCAGACCAAGTACGTTAAATGTCGGTCCCGACCACTTATCCCGAATTGACACTGGAGAGGAACCAAGAGGAGTGAAATATGACTTACCTGATGCACATCTCTTTCGGATAGAAGCAGTCCCAACAGAATTAGAAGAAATAGCCCAGTTCTTAGAAGATGGACAAGCACTAGAAGGAATAAGTACAAAGAAGAAGCACATCTTATCTATGAAGGGTGCACCATACAGTCTTATAAATGGATTCTTATACAAAATGGGATTAGATGACATCCTCAGAAGGTGTGTACTAGAACATGAACGAGACAACATTATGCATGAAGCACATTATGGACCTGCAGGAGGACATTTCCAAGCAGACAAAACTGCAAAGAAAATCCAACAGTCAGGGTTATGGTGGCCGACACTTCACAGAGATTGAAAAAATCTTGTCAGTCAATATGACAGGTGTCAACGACTAGGTCGACCCTTGCCTAGCACAAAAATGCCTTTGATATCAGTAAACCCAAGTTTGACATTTGAAATTTGGGCCATAGAATTCATAGGACCATTTCCTATACCAGCAAAAAGGACAGGTGCAAGGTACATCATAACTGTAGTCAAATATGTAACTAAATGGGTAGAGGCTGAACCAGTCGACACATGTTCTAGTGAGATAGCTGCTAAGTTTATCTATGAGAATATCATCACCAGATTTGGCTGTCCACTAACCCTAATTAGTGACTAAGGAACACACTTCATCAATAGAACTATCAAAACCCTAACCGACCAGTTCCAAATCGACCACCGTCGGAGTACAGCATACCATCCTCAGTCAAATGTAGCAATTGAAGCATTTAATAAAACATTAACAAGAGGACTAACCAAAATATGTAATGCTGATAAGGACGACTAGGACGAGAAAATACCTGCAGTATTATGGGCATACAGAACAACATATAAACGCTCGACCGACCAAACTCCTTTTTGACTAGTCTATGGACAAGAAGCAGTAGTTCCACTACACTTCTGACAACAGACACCTATCATCACAGAGATCCTACATGTCGATGTCGAACAAGGAAGAAAGGACCGACTATTGGAACTAAGAAAACTCAAAGAACACTGACTAATGGAAATACGACATCAAGAAATCTAGAAACAGTAACAGAAAGCATGGCACGACAGAAACATCAAGAACAAAAACTTGTCGGTAGGAGACCTTGCTCTACTATACAATAGTCGAGTAAAAGGAAAACCTAAAAATTTGCATACAGAATGGATGGGACCCTACGTTGTCAAAGAACTACATACCAATGGATCAGTCCAACTAAGGACGTTACAAGGCATAGTATTTCAGAAACTCATTTATGGAGACTGACTAAAATGCTACAGAAACTAGAAATAAACATTGTGAAAAAAAAATCCTATAACGACCATAACGGTTAAACCAAAAGCTATAAAAACTTAAAAAGTAAAAAAGTAAAATAATACCATACATGCAAAAAACTATGACAGAAAATTACCATTTCAACAACTGACATCATTCCCATCGACATAACACCATCGATCATTTTCATAATCGACATCGATCAATGACCTCGATAGTCCCATCGTGCATTCATGACCTCGAGCGCTGAAAGCAATTCGCCATTAACGCACACTCAAGTGTTCCAGCTGGAATATCACGTCCGCCATTGATACACTCATCGACGAAAACATCCAAAGCATCCCCTATAAATACTAGACCACCGAAGGATCATTCACCACAATTCATACAGAAAGAGCATCAGAGCATCCAGACGACTAAAAACCGTGAATACCTTAGCGAAATCGACCACCAAACTGACAATATGGCACCCAGAAAGACAAGAGCCTCAGCCAAAGCTAAGAAATTATAGACTGCAGAAACTCCTTTAGTCCGAAGGCTAAAGAACATTAAGAATGCTAAGGTGCACGAAGGTTCATGGCAAAATCTATGGACCAAGATGCAAGAATGGGCTTATGCCAACAAGAAGCCTACTCAAGCTGCAGATAAAATAAAATACAGTACCATCTTCAACTATGTCAATGCACTGCTCATGCCCAGCTTTGGTGGCACCAAGGAAACAACCGTAAAATTTATCATAAGTCGGTACCACAACGGTCAGTTCTACTTCGACCAATCAGTCGACATCTCTGGGGAAGTCATCTCCAAGCTGACAGGTCTCTCAAACACAGGAGACCCAGTACCAGTCAGTATTAAGGAAGGACTGGTTGAAGAACTAACTGGGTCGGCTTCAGGAAAAAACTCTAAGGGGTTGATGATTAGTCAAATCACAGCTGAGCGCCACAGATTGTGGCAAAAATAATAGCCATAACACTCACCCTAGTAGGTCGAGGCAGCAACCTCAAATTAGACATGTTAGATGCTATCAACACCATTATGAAAAATGGAAAGATATACAGATGGGCTGAATATGTCGCCGACATGGTCAATACCATCTGTGAAAGATGCCAAGAGATGGGAGGAATCATTAGGTTCCCCTCCCTCATACTATGGATAATCATGTACCATATTTGCCCTGACAGAAACACACATTTTCAAGAACTGATAAGATTCCACATGTGGAGATTCAAACCATTCTCGCAGAAAGGAACCTTGAAGGAACTAGAAGACGAAAAAGTGCTGTTGGAGAACTGGCTCCAACAGCTAAAAATCTACATGACTAGATTGAGGGTGCCCCAAAAGATCCGACGAAGTCTACCGAAAAAATCCCACATCTAGCTAGAGCTCGACCATACTTCGGTGTGGTACATGCAGGGCAAAAAATCAAATGCAAAGGCCCTTGATTACTATCCATCGGTCGAACAGATCTTTTGGGAGTTGTCTTGACAAGCTAGGACAAAAATACAAACTCCAGTGAAGGCCAAGGAAATTGACTTCTCAATCGAGGAGCTGCTAACAGACTAGGAGAAAGAAGAGGATTATGAGTTGAAACTCTACATCGGTACCTTTGTGTCAGAGGAGACACCGGTCAAACACACTGGCCGAATTCAAATCATCATCAAACCTTTGACATCACAGAGGGAAGAACCATAGATAGACGAAACAGAGGTAGAGCAGCAGATAATCACTCCGGCTGTAGAAAGTCTCATCCTGACCCAGGAGCCAAGGGGAGAGACAGAACCAGAAAACCCAGAGTATGCTATGACAAAAGGCATTGTAAAAATTTTTTCGAAAGAGATAGCAGCTGCAAGAAAAAAGTTAAGAACACAACAACAACAACAGGGAAAAGGTAAGCACAAGCTTATCATTACAGAATCATCAGACGATGAGGAGGAACTGGGAGCTACGACCATCGACATAATAGCAGATGCCGCAACAAATAAAGTGTTGGTGGAAACCCAGTTCCAAAGATTTGTCAAGGCAGGAGCACTACCTGGTCGACCAAAGAAAGACAAGATCACCCACACGTCAACGCCTGAAAACGTCGTAGATCTTGTGTCTATGCCTCCACCTCCATCTCTGACAAAAGTAATAGAGGAGCAAGTACCATAACAACATTTGACAAGCCAACTCGACTTGTGCAAAAATTCTATGTTAGAAGCTGTCAAAGAAAAGTTCGACAAGGACAGAGATTTGCAGGCATTCATTGAGAAACTGCCTGAGATATTCATGTCGGTATAGAAGCTATCCACAAAATCACCTCTCTTCAAGGTCAATGGATGCCAACCAGGTCATGAATTTTAGTCACAAAGCTTTGCAACTATCACTTCGAATTTTGAGAGAAATCCCGACAAGGAAGCTGAAGTTACCGCACGTCGGACCGCGACTATCACTCCAACTATACCTCAAACCAACCTACCAGCCGCTGTACTGACCAAAGGAGAAGAAAATGACAAGGACATAAATCAACAAATTAACCAAATGTTCTCTGACTTGGACTCACCTCCCCATCCTGACAACCCATCTCTTAGCCTCACTTCCACCAACCCAATCACCCCCGACCATTCACCAACTCCATCACCACCACCACTACCCCCCGACTCAGAACAAGCCCCACCACAACCATCATCACCAACTACATCCACTTCTGTAGCCCCTACATCTAACCAACTAGAGGCAACAGTCATCCCACCTCCCCAAATAGAGAAACCATCAACCACTGCTATATCACAAACCAAAAATCCCGACTCGACTTTTGCAGGTATACAGGTGCCGACACAAACAGAGATGAAAAAGCATAAGAAGAAGAAGGAGAAATAGAAGAAGGAGCATCATGGACAGCCATCAAAGGTCCATATCAAATTACAAGATGCAACCTCACTGACCGATGTAGAGCTAGGACAATTCATGAAAACCTTAGTAGTCGAAGCAAAGACAAGGATCCAACAGAGACGTAAGGAACTCGACAAAAAGGTTGAAGAAAAGGTCAAGTTCCTTAATAAATGCAGAAACCTTGCACAATCAATAACGCTAGGCCCAGTAGAAGTCGACATCAACAAACCACTCGAAAGAGCATATCAGCTATTTCAAAGCATGGTGTCAGCAATCCAAGCACATATTCAAGAAACAAAGGAGGAGCAAAAAAAATGAATTGCCCACCTCTTAATGGCGTAGCACATAGATTTTTCTGAAGCCTATAAAGTGCTGCAAGATCACATGGAGGAGTCTATCATCAATGAAGAAATACTACGACATTGGCCTGCTTACTATGGACAAGTCTATCAGCAAACTCGGCAGACCCGACAAGGGATCCAAGCACTTGAAAACTAGAAAACCATTGATGAAGCACTCAGATACACAATAGAAGAAAAAATAGTGCTTGAGATAGCCAAGCTACAGAAACTTGAGAGGGAAGCACATCAGTGGGTGCACCAAGCTATCCCCAAGTTGGAAAAAGTCAACATCATCTGCCCACAGATGAAACGACTTGTCGAGACTGCATAGGAGAAGGACCAGTTTATGGGTCCCGACATGGAGAGAATAGCTGAAGTGTCCATTTCAGAGAAGATGTCGATCTTATCAAGTTTGACTACACTCACCATCGACATCTAGAAAATATTGCAAAGTTGGAAAAATTTCCAACATCACCTAGCAGTGACAGCCCCAACAATTGTCGAAGTCTGTGTACAGAAAAGACCAACCATCAGACTTCACAGCCCATGAAGACCAAGCACATCATAATGACTACTAGGACAGACAGGAAGATTTTTGTACCTCCCTGTTTCTTCAGGATGAAGAAACATTTTGTTTGTGGGGGAGATGTTGGAGGAGCAAGTCGATAAGTTGACTTGAACGATAGCCGACTTAGTCGATCAACCGACTAAGTCGGTCGGCTGACTAAACTAGAGATTAGGTCGGCCACCTAAGGTCGTGTCGGTTCACCGAACTGATAGGTAGTTATTTTGTAACTATTTTGTAATCATATATATTAGGCTGTTGAGCCATATGAGAACTCGGTTCATTTCTCTGTATTGTATGGACCCATTCATGTTAATATAATCTATTAATTCACCTACTTGTTCTTATCTCTTGTCTCTGTTATGTATGTATGTTTTGGTATGTATTATTGGTAACCTTATGTGATCTGTGAGATTACAACAGTAGCAGTAAAACCCAAAGACAAAAATATGATCTCTAATAGTTGTTCTCTCTCTCTCTCACTTGAGCGAGCTTCTCCTCTATCACCTATGCGCTATAGCTGGGTGAGTGTGTGTCTCAAATAGAGAGGCTCACTCTCTATTTATACTAATTTTCGACTTGACAATTACTTACCAGGGATGACTTCTCTAGGACAGTCTAATAACCCTAGTGCCTCAAAACTACGGGGACTTTTTCCCCTAATCAACTAGGAGGGTTAACCTCTATGAATTTACATGAATTGATTACATTAATGATTCTCTCGATAGGAACACCAGGAACCAATGAAATACAATTTATAAAATATACAAGTGAATACATTCCGAAGTTACAAATATATCAACAATTGTGTCGAAGGGTGTTGACAGTGTGTGAACCCATGTCAACTGAAGTGTGTCAACATAGAGGAGGTGAATATGATGAAGAACAACATTGGTTTCTTTGTGAAGCCCTTTGGAACTCTAGAGGGACTCCCATTGCATCAAATCTCATTGAATTTCATACCACATTATGTAGAAGATCCTTGAAATGGTATATGAAGTTGATCGAATGAAAACATGTGAATGCACCATCCTTCACTCTAGTAGATATAAAGTAATTATTCTTAGATGAATTTTCACAACCCAAGTTCGAACAACAAGGGATTGTAGAACTAAGGGAAATTCGGTAGATGCAGAAGAATATACTTCAAATTATGCATGAAGGTTCAAGGATGTATTGGATAAGCACTCATTCCATGTACAGGATGCCCACCCACCATAAGGAATGGTTTATTCAAGGGTTATTGCCTCTTACTATAATTCCCCTATCATAATAGGTTGTGGATTCTCCTCACACTTCTCTAGATCAGGCTATGAAGATAAAAGCAATGGCTAATTACCTGATTGGAACCATGATTGGAAATTCAACATCTATTGGTGACTTATCACAAGTACACAACCAAATTGTTCCTCTAACTAAACAGATTCAGGAGTTTACCATACTGAATCCAATTCAAACACAAGTATGGTGCTCAGGATGTATGTCTAAATTCCATCATGTATCAAAATGTCCAAGAATGAGGGGAGGAATAACCCCAATAGGAGGACCATTAACTGGTAGTCCAAGTGCAATTGTTGTGTAATTCACTGCAGAAAACCCATTTCATATACTCAATCCTCCTACATATCTTGTTCCATAGATCTCTTCTTTGAATGATTATTGTGAAATTTTCAAATCATTTGACCATTAACTACAAATTTTCTTGATCTTGCGAAATCATTCCTGAGTGCCAAACATAGTATACTGTGAATTATGTGGATCTACAATACATAATACAGATAAATGTAAATCTCTATATGCATTAACAGAGAGGCTAGACCAGTGCATATATCAGGTAGAAATTTAACTAGAAGAAAGAGGTGGAGGTGGAGGATGCAAAAGAGGCTCTAGGGATAGATGAGGAGAAGGTCATACATGTCCAATTCGATGTTATAAATCTTAGGAATTAAACAATCATACATATAATAATACAGGAGAGAACACCAATTCATATAGAAACACATTTAAGATAGACAAACAATGTTTTCGTGGAAAACCCAAAACCAGGAAAAACCATCATAATAGATATATTATCTCCCTTGACCTAAACCGACCAAGATGGTCCAAGTGAGCTAGCCACCACTCACCTCCAGGACACTATACAATGGATCCTCCTCAAGCCTTATAAAGGCTTATTTACATGCAATACCATGGAACAGTACTATGGGACACCAAATACCATGGAACACCAAATACCATAGAAAAAATACCGTGGTCTATAATAAACCATGTGCCAAAACCATGTCCTAGACCTCAAACGAATTTGACTCATTCCTGATTCAAGGTTAACCCTAACAATTCCTCCTTTAAACTTGACTTGGAGTAAACAACAACCCCCCTCAAAGTTTTACCGAGGAATCTCACATACATCCCCCTATCACCTAGGTCTATCTCCTGACTTTACGAATGAGTTAACAGGGGTATGCATGCCTTACCAGGTATTACAACCATATGCCCCTTTACATGTAAACTGCTCCATTTTTTTTTATAAGCCTTCATGGTGACTACACCATCACCATATATTGCTTCATCCTCTCGTTTTTCCATGCTGCTTCATCCTCTCGTTTTTCCATGCTCAATTTCTGCAATGCTTCTTTTGTACCTACATCCAATCTTGTCATTTACGTCCACATAAAGAATAATCCATCTACCAAATTACATCGGTCCTCAGCCTCTGTAGCCACCAGTTCTCTAGGAACTATCTTCACATACATGGTTCATTAACCTTGGTCTCATAATTGAGATTAAACCATATTACATTCGTCCAGCAATCAAAAACTCAATCTCTTCGATCCACATCAATCTAGGATACAAGTATACCTTCCACCCTTGTACCTACCCAGTGATTCATTCCACACTTGATGCAACATCCATTCTTAGCACATAAGAGGGATACCTTGTTCTTTTAGCACTCGAGGAGATTAAATTCTAACTAGGAACCCAAAAATAGCAAGGGTGTCGAGTACCATTGAATATGCACCCCACAACATATTAGTTAAAAATCAGGTACATAATCTACAACCTCAAGGATATCCAAACACATGCACTGATACCAATTCTTAGGATTTAAATGAACATACATATAATAATACATGAGAGAACAAGAATGCACTATAAACACATTTAATATAGACACACAATGTTTATGAGGAAAACCCAAAACCGAGAAAAACCACCATAATAGATCTATTATCTCCCTGAACCTAAACCATCCAAGCCGAGCCAAGTGAGATAGCCACCACTCACCTCCAGGACACTATACAATGGATCCTCGTCAAGCCTTATAAAGGATTATTTACATGCAATACCATGGAACAATACTATGGGCCACCAAATACCATAGAAAAAATACCATGGGCTATAATAAACGATATGCCCAAACCATGAGCTAGACCTCAAACACCTTTGAATCATTCCCAAGTCAAGGTTAACCCTAACAATAACTATAACGAGATTCAACATTTTGATTGAGATTGTACGCTTCCTCAAAGGCCATGGTGTAACTTATTGTCACTTAGAATTTATCCTTTGGTTGTGGAAGGATAATTCCAAAGTAACCTTACAAACGAATCTTTAGGAGGAAAGTTGGATTCTTTCCTACTAGAGAGGGATCTCTCAATAAATAAATACAATGGCCAGAGATATTCTTAAAGAAACAAAATTTGACTATGGATGAAACAAGAGGGTATCATTGGGCATGGAGTCAAAATCATGAGTTACTATAAATGACAGTGCTTTGCAATAAGATTTCTTCACAGAGGTAGGATAGTTATTCTTTTACAGTCAATTTATTGATTGTATGGTGGTAAGGAATAAAAATGAACAGTCCATTAATTGTTGACATAAAACCAGTTGACAAGGGTTCACTCTCTATCGACACCCAACCTAGCACGATCTCCCTAAGCACCGGCCCAGACAGGTTTTACCCCATCTGACAACATTTGCAGAGCAGATGAAGTCTCACCCGAGATGTTCGAGGGAGAACTATAGGAACCAAGTTTCTGTAGTATGAAGGAGGAAAGTGCATCGACTATTCAATGCAATGCAAAATTATTCAACAAATATACTTATCCATATTATGCATAAACATAATCATGTCATCATTCAATAGATCGCATTAACGTAATTGAATCGCAACAAAACATCGATGCACAAACAAATCTAGTAGTATATCATCATTTAAAGCAGAGAAACATCGTATCATTCACATATCCACATTTAATTCACATTTAGGCTACAGAAAATAGGAAAATAGAAAGACAATAAAAGACACAATGATTCTGCTCAATCTTCGTAATATCATATTACTCTTCACAGCAAAAAAACAGGTTCTCAAAACAGTTCTTTAGTCACATATGTAGATCCAACAAGTGCCCCAAAACATCCAAGATCCCGAAGAAGAATCAACACTTGCAATTCGACATCTATTTATAGGCTTGTGCCTTTACATTGTTGGTCCACTTAACCAACTTCCTAACTACTTCTTAACAGATTCTACAAAATAATGACCACAATCCATCAAATGCAGTCCAAAACTACACAATATGACCAAAATGCATAAAAATTGTAAATTTGAGTTGCACACCATCTTTGACCTTGCACAAAATCCATGATGTTACATAGCTAACTTACCCCAAAACTACCTTCCAATAGACCCCCAACACAATCTTGACACAAAACCAATTGACAGGGGTTCACTTTTTGTCGACACCCAAACCAGCGCGATCCCCCTGAGCACCGACCCATACAGGTTTTACCTCGTCCAGCAACACCTGCAGAGCAGATGAAGTCTCACCCGAGATGTTCGGGGAGAACTACCAGAACCAAGTTTTTGCAATATAAAGGAGGATAATGCATCAACTATTCAATTCAACGCAACATTATTTAACATATCTACTTATCCAGATTATGCATAAATAGAATCATGTCATCATTCAATAGATCACATTAACATAACTAAATCGCAACAAAACATCGATGCACAAACAGATCTAGCAGTATATCATCATTTAAAGTAGAGAAACATCACATCATTCATAGATCCACATTGTAGATACCAATTGCATTCACATTTAGGCCGCAGAAAACAAGAAACAAAAAGACAGTAAAAGGAACAAGTATTTTGCTCATTCTTCGTAATATCATATTACTCTTCACAGCAAAAACACAGGTTCTCAAAATAGTTCTTTAGTCACATACATAGATCCAACAAGTGCCCAAAAACATCCAAGATCCTGAAGAAGACTCAACACTTGCAATTCGACATCTATTTATAGGCTTGCACCTTTACATTGGTGGCCCACTTAACCAACTTCCTAACTACTTCTTAACAGATTCTACAAAATAATGACCACAATCCATCAAATGCGGTCCAAAACTACAAAATATGACCAAAATGCATAAAATATTGTAAATTCGACTTGCACGTCGTTTTCCATCTTATGCAACATCTTTGACCTTGCACAACATCCGCGATGCTGCGCAGCTAACTTACCCCAGAAATGCATGCCAACATTAATACGGGCATCAAAAGTTGTATCCAATATTAACTTTAGAGGAATCTTGTTTATGAATACTTGAAATCAATGAACCAGAGCATATGATTATGAATTTTGATTCAATATAAATGTATTCAAGCATGAAAGACAACACAATGGAAAAAGATAATAGGAAAGACATTCATATGATAGAAAGGAAGTACATACTCTAAAATAACAACACGAGAATCTCTGATACAGAAAAATTCTTGCTTGGCTCTACAAATTTTACTAACTTGAAATGATCAGTTACAAAATGAGTTTCACTCTCACAGATTCCAACCCCAAATAAATTTCAAAACATGCTTTTATACATCAAAATTCTCCTTGAGATGATACCTAACTATGTACATTCTAAAAATAGGCTTATTGTAACTTCCTTATTGCATCTGTCAAATAAATTTAACAAACTAAATCTTGGTAAACACTAGAAAATATTAACTTCTTAATCTCTTAATTCCACTTTGAAGTGGATCTTGATATATTTTAAATTTGAGCTTTGAAATGGAAATATTTATTGATGTAATTTATATTTCATTTTTCCAAATTTCTCAATGGTCTTCCATTGGTCTCTAAATGGCACTTAAAGATTTTCCATTTCTTTAGTTAGTACTCTTAGTTCCACATGATTCACATAAGAAATTGGTGGAAGCTTGGCACTAATAATCCTGAATGAGCCCACTATTTCAAAGTCCACAACCAATTTATCAACTATAACCTTTCCTGGCAGAGACTGAGTCTTATTTTCAAACTTTTTGTGATCCAATATAGCTTTAACCAGTAGAACTTGATATTTAGATTGAGATATCAACTTTCCATCCTCATCTCGAAAAGAAGGTAGACCTTCCTGAAACAATTCAATAAACAGGACTTTGAAAGGCTTCACTTGCTGTAAGAATTTGGTCTTCTTTTGCTTGGACATTTTCAATGTGATGATGTTTCCTAATTACCTTCCTCTCCCAAGTTATGACTGCAATAATGTCCTTAATACCCATTTTTTAAACTCTTCTTCAGACAAAGTATTAAGAAAATATAGTGTTTTGAGTTGTATCTATTGGTTTCCTATCCAATGTTTCTTTTACATTTGTACAACTTTGTCATGGAACCTTGATTACCACCTATTTGTCTTTAATATAATTTAAACAAGGTCTCATTTTTGTTGATTCTATAATAATCATATCCTAAATGAGATTCGTTTCACCTTGCATGGGAAGCTTCCCTGAAACTTTCTCTGCTAACTTCTCATTCTTATCAAGTAGTTCCTCGATCTTATTTCATCTAGTCTTTGGTTTTCTATTTTCAAACCCTTTATTTATTCATCCCTCAAGCTGACTTGTGACATAGCTTAAAAAATGCTTCCAGTTCTTGTATATGTACTTGGATGACATGTTTCTACCTATTTATTCTTTTCTTTCTCCTCTCTTTCCTTTTCCAGAACTAATTGATTTTCATTTAAAACATCAATTCTAGCAATAAGGAAATCTCTTTCCTTCTACCATTGACCTTGTTCATCAGCAAGTTTTGATAATTTAGGTTTACTGTCATTTAGTTCTTGGGACAACAACTCTTTTTCCCTCTCTAACACTGTCAACTCATAATCTTAGATCAACTGAGTGGTTGGAATCTTCAACTTCTTCCTTTGTAGATGGATAGTGTTTTCTTTCTCAACTAAGATTTTCTTTGTAGCTTGTCCACTATCAGGCTCACTGTCCATAGCCAATAGATCACTCTCAAGCTTCTTGATTTTCTTTTGATATGTTTTATTTTCCACTTTTTCCTATTTCAATTGAATCTCTAACCTTGAAACTGTAGATTGTAACTTTGAAACCTTTAATGTTGCTTTCATCAAATTAGTATAGATTACCTCCCTAGTTTTCTTATGCAAATGAATCTTATCAGGTACTGGGATTTCTTGCAAATTGAGTCTCATTTCTGAAACTCTATTTTGGTTTTCCATTGCCAAATTCAATGTATTTTTCAAACAGTCCTTCACAGTGACCAATGGAATCTCTTTGTATGAGATGTCCCTTAAATTAGAATAAATATTAAAAGCTTTTTTTTGAAGGAAATGTTTTATCCTATCCATATATAGCATATAAGCTACTTCTTGACTTGTATTTATCACTGGACCCACCCTCTTGTACTTCTACAAAGTTTCATTCCTGAATTTGAAAAGATGGGCCCTGGACTTTTTCTTTCATCTTCTTGCTCCCCGCTTCAACGATCCCTTTTTCTAAATCTATCTTAGGCATTTTTGCCACTTTTGAATCATCAACTTCAACAACTTCTGAAAAAATACTCTTTCCAGCAATATCGATTTTACTAGGAGTTGGAATAATCATTGCTGCTGATTTCATTTTGGAAGATGGATTTTCCTACGGGTTCTCTGAATTCTCCACATTTGATAGGTAATCCATTAAGTTACCTCTTTGAGCCAACCTCTCTATCTCTTGATGATCAAATGATTTGTTTTAGTTTTGTTGCCTCCTCTGTGATATGATGTGATGTGAAACATAGTTGATTTTGGTTTCTTTCATGAAATTCGTATCTTGTAGAAAACCTTCAACTACTGTAAGAGAAAATTTATTTATTTTATAATAAAGGGACCCACCTTCAAAGGGAACTTAATCTAATAGGAATTTCTAAAGCTCAATAAGTGCCATTTTCCACAATAAGCTTCTTCCTGATAAATTCCAAGGAAAATATCCTAGGGGTCAAGAATGCAGGAAGGATATATGGCGCATTAACAAAACCATAAACTCGGATAATGGTATGTTCCTTTAGAAGGAGCCAATCTCTAATTATTCTATTTGGATTAAATTGTAAGATCTTCTCCATATCAAGCATCACTCTATGAAACTTTTCTTGGAACATTACCCTATACAATTATGACATTATAAGATTCATGTAATTGAAGCTATTGTTTCTGATTTCAGAAGTGAATAGTATGTCTAGAAATTGTAGATTCCCCTCATTAAAGAACATTAACATTCTGACTAGGTAGGATTGATATCTAAAATGTCTGGTCATGTAGAAGTTCACTAACTGAGAATGAATATTCTCATCTTGGAATTCATCAAATTTAAGTAAAGACAACTGACTAGACTCAGACTCATACTCAAAATGATGCATACTTAACTAAATAAAATACTTAACAGAACTTTTGGGACAAACTTATCAGTGTCCAACCCTAAAAATTGTCTCAATAAGGATATGAACCACTGGGATTCTTCATTGAACATGTTAATATCAAAGGAAAAAGGTTCAACTTCAACATAAATATTAGGCTTAAGACTTTTGGAGTAAAATATTTGCTTCTCTTTAGTTGCGGCATGTCCAAATTGCTCAATCAAATTTTCTTCAATGAAATCTTCTAGCTTTTGGGTGAATGACTGGAGTACTTCCAGCGAGTCATTGAAAGCCAAGGAATTGATAGGGCAAATTATTTTGGACCTGTTTGAGTCCATTATGACATTTTTATACTGGGAATAGTTGGACGCACACCAGCCTACAAAATTATGGAAATTAAGGGTTTGTTCTCGACAAAAACGCTGAAAATGGGAACTCTAAGTCAATTCCTTGTTCCTCTAAGTATTTTATTATGCTCTTCAATTAATGTACTAGACCAAAAGAGAGTACTATGTAAAAACTATCCCCATCCTCGTCTTCAAATATTTCCTCTATTTTGATGAATTCACAAACATGTGTCTCAATTTCACCTCCCCCCTCCATTTTTAAAACAACTTGGAGGGTTAGCTACATGGCTTACTAGGAAAACGATGACTAGGAAAAAGTGTACCCAACTCGACTCCCATAGGTGTAGGCACATTCTTCCTTATGTTAAAAATACAAATGACATGCCTCCACATGACGTTTTCTTTATAATATTGGCAATAAGCAGTTTTAGGATCGTGAGAGACGGGTTCTCCCTACTACCTTTCACCCAGTGGTATGATTCTCCACCCAAAACATGGAAGGTGGTAGAAATTACAATGGCTACCAAATTTTTTTCTCTCAGTACATGTTGTGGGCACAGAACAAACCTCCATCTTTGATCTCTTTCCCCTTTCATCGTGTGTCGTTGATCAAACGCGACCTTTAATCCCCTTCAACATTCATTTCTCCAATCTCTTACCCTTTTTTCCATCGAGCAACTTCCTACATCAGATTTATTGTCCATCATATATCTTTTCACTCTTCAAATATGAACCATTGATCCTTTCATAAAATACCATAACTGCTTTGTTTATTCAATTTAGCCACTTCTTACCGCTAGCGTACGGTCCTATGGGGAAAATGAAGATTTTAGTCTCCCCTCAAGCACCCAAATTCTCAGCCCCATGTTCATATTGCTAGGATTTAAAATATAACCTATTTTTCTCACCTTAAGCCCCTCCCATCCATTATAAACCAAGACTATGCTAACATAACTATTCCAAAATGAACACTCACACTATCGAAGAATGCTTGGAGCTTATTTCAAAATGGGAGGGTATTGCAAGAGGATCAAATAATCTAATCAACTCTAAGCGGTGAAGATACCACAATTTAGTAGGATTTGTTGTTACTTGAGGACAAGTAATAATGGATGGAGATCAAAACAAGTCAAATTCACCTATAATAAGAAAAGTAGCCCTACAAACTGTGAAGTATGACCCAATCCACCGGAAATAAATTTATCAAGATGTTGTTGAAATGTTTAAGCAGATTTCAATTCTAGTAACTAGAGATGTAACAAGACCATCCCAGAATGTTAAACCAGATGATAAATTGTAAGGTTGTGGAAGAGATACAGTTTCAAGGAGGTAAGGGACCATGTTTCTCTATGGTTCACCTTTCTAGGGGATATTTTGGATGATGAAAGTACACCTAGTAAGTTATGAAAAAACATTTGCACAACAAATGGTGTTGTTGAAATCAAGGAATAAATATGTGCCATGTTTCCGAAAAAGACATCTCAATTTGTGCAGAAGTGTAGAAAGAAGAGAATCATATGGGAATTAAAATTGGATGCTCAATTCCATGGGCATGATATCAAGAATGTGATGCTATATTTTGGATATCATGTCAACATACTCCCCACAAAGTCTTGGTAGGCTATGGGTTGTCCCTACCTTGTCTACTCTCTTATTCAATTGAGAATGGAAAATCAATATTGCCTCTTCTTTATTGATCAATCAGAGGATGTGGAAGTAGACTTGGTAGGGGTAAACCCCTTTACCAAATTTGACGTAATCAAGAATATAGGAGGAAATTATCCATATACAACCTTACTGGAGATAGATCAGGATTATGAAAATTTAGTGTGATCAATATGAAAAATGGAACAATGAATTTTGAAGTCAATGGTATGAAGGCTATGAAAAATCTAGACCCGCTCCAAGGACCATGGTACATTGAAAAAGTACATGTGAATATGGAAATAGATGTTCTAGATAACATATTTTCTTTGACGATAGAAAGGAGAGAAGACTATGTGAATCCTACAACAAAAGACCATGTAAGTTAGAGAAGTATTCAATGTTCATTCCTTCAATAATGATTCCGAAGAAGCACAGGACAATTGGAAGAATGGATGACATGAGCTATCCTCCTAACATTGCATAATGATAAAATCGATTTTATGGATTGAAGTAGAAGTTTTAGATCCTCTAGTATATGATTGCATCAACTGCTTGGATGGGTTTCTCTAGGAAATGAATTCTTGTGTTGTGGAAGAATATTTGATGGATGCTTTAGATACAACACTTAGATGAACTCTTGTAATATTTTGGTAAAAAAAATAAAGATGATATACCTTATTGGGAAACAAACCAGCTAGATTTGGTTCTTAGGTTCAAACCTTCCAAGCATGCCAACAAAGTTGCAAAAATTTATAAAGGCCAGATGAATCCTTTCACTCACATCGATAAGTGCGACAACAATGGCACACTAACGGATTACAACCAGAATTTGGGTTCACTAGTTCTTCCATGAGTTAGGACCCATTACCAAAGATTGATATCTGCATGAAGACACACAACGATAAAATGGGTGTTGGAAGAAGCCAAGCAGAAAATTCTGCCAAGATTTTTCCTTCTTCACAACTAACGAGTTGGTGATAGAGGCATCAACAACAATCTGGGAAATTCTATTCATGGATAAAGTGTAGAATTTCATAAGTTCATAAATATACCCCATCTACCAACACTTATCTCGTATGATCATCTCAATTATGAAAATGGAATCTTCTCTCTGCTATGCAAAGTTTGAAAAAGAGAATTCAGGCCTTGATGAACTAAACACCTTAGCATCTAATGTAATGTCCCCTTCACCTAATCCAACCAATGGGAGGGGACATTAACCAACTATGATATTCGAAATTTTTCCCCAATATCCAAATTACAATTTCATAATATTTAAAGATGTGTAGATGCATAATTAACATACACAATGGAAATAATCTCTAACCACACACATCTAGCATGCATATACAAACTCAATCATCATGGGCATCAAATAAAAAACTGCACACTGAAATAGAAAAAAATACTTATCTTTATCCAATGCAGATCCAAGCAGTTGGTTGTGTAAGAGCGATTTTCCACCCAACCATAGGAACCTTGTCTAGCATATACTCTTTCTGCGGAGAGGCCACCCCTAAGTTGGGCCACGAGGCCACCGAGGTGAAGAAAACACCTACAGGAATCTATTATCACTATTCTTAGCCAAATGCTCATACATATCTCTACGTGAATCTTACTCATCCATCACATCGTTAGATCCCACAATACATTCCCCACACAACACCCTTGTGTGCTCAGGAATCACCTTCACTGATCCATGATTCTCTTGGGTGATCCATCTTGCTAGGTGCTTCATGTGTACGAATAGAAGGATGCCAAAATGGTGTCTACCATTGGAGAACCACCTGTAGCCTGAATTCATGGATTCTTAAGAATCTATGAGAAACAAAACTCAATGGGTAAGGGTTCCTAGATTTCCCAACCTATCTTCTCACCTACAACCATTTATTTTCCTTCCAAATTTACAGCTCCATCTCTAAATTTGAATTTCAACGTTATACACAATCTGGTAGGGGTCATGAACAATAATGGAGAGCTCTATATAGTGTATATATACATGAAAGAATGAGATAATGAGGTTTGAATCGAAGGGAGATGAGATAATGGTGCAAATAAAACTAACATGGCTTCTGACCATAGAATAAAGGACTTTTGGAAGTTGCAAATTGTCTTCTGGAAAAACTAACATAAAAGCACAATTAACCCCATACTTCAATAACTGCATGAGGTGAATTTTCCCACCAACCTCAAACATGCATTCAATGATTGGGTTCAATAGTCAAAAGGAGATAACTGGCTTATTCAAATCACATGACAGGGTTTGGATGAGTTCTAAGGTGGAAGCTTGGAAACAAAGGATTTAGTCTTCCATAGGCCCCCTTTCCTCTTCCCCTCTGGTGGAATCATAGCCCCTCAGGTGCTCTTTACAAAACCATCTTGGACCATTTTATTATTTGTGCACATAGAAATTTTACACATATTTTGAGTTAACATGATAAGCCAACCATACTGTCTAACTAAAAATATATACATGTCATACATTCCTATCCATTAACTTGTTGGGCCTTGTCCTTAAGCTCCATAATAGTATATTTACATCATTTACATCATTTTGATTAATACATTGCAAGTCAAAATGGAGGGTATTACAATACCCTCTCACTTAGAATAACACCATCCTCGGTGTTCGCTCAAAATTAGAACAAAAACATATATGTTTCTTTCATGGAATCCTCCAACTCCCACGTAGCCTCATTGGGACCAAAGTGTTTCCATTGCACCTTTATCTATTCGATGGATAGGTTCTAGAGACATGTTAACTTATTGTATAGGATGAATAGTGGCTCAGTCAATAACTCTCCCTCAGGTTCCACCTATATCACATCCCAATAAATCACAGTTAGGATCACATACTTATTTCCAAAGAAAAAAAACATGAGAAACATTATGAGCTCCAGTGTTAGCAGGAAATGCAATTCTATATGCAACTATCCCTATTCTCTCAATCACTTCAAATGTCCCACAATATCTTGGTGATAGCTTGGCACATCTTCCAAGCTTCAAGGAAATTTTCCTTGACCTCACTCTGAGGTAAACATGATCCCCAACATGAAATTGCCTATGCCATTTATTCTTATCTACATAGATTTTATGTCTATCTTGAGATGCATATAATTTTTTCCTAATCTTTGCAACCTCTTGTTCAATTTTCTTAGTCAATTCTGTCCCAAGTAGACTTATGTTCACTGTATTATCCCAAGTAATTGGTGCCCTGCATTTTCAGCCATACAAAGCTTCAAATGGACTCATGCCCAATGATGTTTGCTTCCCATTGTTATATGCAAACTCTACCAAGTGTAGATAATCTTCCCATGTGGATGGTTGGTCCATCACATACATGTGAATCATGTCTTCAAGAACCTAATTTTCTCTTTTAGTTTTCCCATTACTTTGGGGATGGTAGGTAGTGATAAAGTTTAGTTGTGTACCCAATTCTGAAACAAAGGCTTTTCCATAAATTTGAAGTGAACTTGGTATCCCTGTTTGAAATTATTTCCTTAGGAAATCCATGGAATCTGAAACTTTCCTTCATGGAAATATTTTCAATGGCATCCATTTTATACACGAATTTAGCTAGTATAACGTGTGTTTCCTTTGATATTGTATCCACCACAACCTTGATGGAATCATGCTGCCTCACTGTCATTGGTAACCCTGTAATAAAATACATGGAAATCACTTCCCAATTCTATTATGGAATAAACAAAGGATGCAACAAAAATCTTGGGAGTTGATGTTAAACATTCACTTGTAGACACTTCATACACTTATAAATATAATTAGCAATGTCCTTTTTCAATCCCAACCAAAAGTGTTGCTTACGGGTTGTAGCAATTGTTTTCTGGTATCTCGGGTGACCGGAATATGGCATTTTATGGATTTCATCCATAAACATCTTCTCAAATATTCCACATTTGGAATATAATTCTATTTTTATAAATAAGAAATTTGTCATCTTCCAAATTATAACCTTCATACCTCCTTTCAAAATTCTATTGTTGTAGTTTTTATTTTATTTGCACATATAGTTCATCTTCAACAATACAAGAACAATCTATTGCCTCATATATGATTGGAATGTACTAATGGATTCCACATACACTGAATGTATTGTTTTTGCTGAGTCCATCAACCACTTTGTTTTTGTTCCCCTTTATGTGTTTGATCTCAAAATCAAACTCACATAAAAATTCCATCCATTTAGCTTTCCTAGCATTTAATGTTGGATACTCAAACAAATATTTCAAGCCAAAATGGTTTATCCTTAACTCAAAGTTTCTACCCATTAAATAATGCTTCCAAATTTTCAAAGCGTCCACTATGGATGCAAGTTCTAAATCATGGGTAGCATAGATTTTCTCAGTATCTTTCAAATTCCTTGAATCATAGCATTCCACATGGTTATCTTGCATAAGAAATTGAATTTTATGTTTGCATGCATCCGTACACAACACAAAGTCATTTAATGGGTTTGCAATTTTTAGAATTGGAGCACTTGTGAGAAGCTTCTTCAACAACTAGAAACTTTCTTCACATTTTGGTGTCCACTCAAATTTTATCCCCTTATTTTTCAAAGAAGTGATTGGAAGTGCAACCTTGGAGAATCCTTCAATGAACCTTCTGTAATAACCGACAAGACCCATAAAATATCTCACATCTGTCACATTCCTTGGATTTGGTCGATTCATGATGGCTTCGATCTTTTCAGGGTCCACCAACATTCCTTCCTATACAATAATGTGACCTAAATAATAAATTTTAATTTTGTAAACCATCATTTACCATAAATGCGACAGAATTGGAAGAGATCGCAGCGACATCAGTAAATCATAATAGAAATGCGATAGACTTGGAATAGATCACAACATCATAAATCATAACAGGTTCAATACACTTCTCATTGATATCACAGTAGAGAAAACATGAAGACAAAAGACAATATTTATGCAACAACCATCATGTGATATTCATTCAGCGTGATGGATCCAAAACAGATCATGTTACGATTGCTTTGACGGCCAGATGCCCACCAAATTCTTGGAACTCATCCAACTGGGCACGATTCTTTTGTTGGCATTCTTGGGCTCAGGAAGCTCTCTGCTATAGGTCCTTTAATTCCTCAGACCATGTGATCTGTACCATGAGTGGTAGTGCTCGTAGTGCCGTCTTCAGTTTTGTTAGTTTTCCTTCATCTTCTTGCACCTGCGTGGTCAGCTGGTCGAGTTTCTCATCTTGGACAACACTTTTCCAAAACTGTTTCATCGCCTCCATGATTGTCTTGGCCTCTTGCTCCATGGTTTCAAATTGGGCCACTATCTATTCAATGGAGGTCTTTCATTCAACAACCTGCTCCGTCGACGTCTCTGGATGGACCAGGGCACTGAGCACCAGGTTGATGTCCTAGAGTAGGGATATAAATTCCCTGATTCACTTGGCCTTAATGATTGCAGTAAGCTCGTTTGTGTTCTCAAAAATATGCTGACACACCTCATCAACAGCTTACTCAACCTCACCAAAACTGGTGCACAGTTGCGCCTTCTCAATGATGAGACGCTCTTGCACCTTCTTTGGATTAGTAATTTCCTCGACAGCCTTGCGCTACAGCTCGACCTGCGCCACCTTCAATGCATCGATTTATTGTACCTTCTCTTCTACCAGCTACACCCTGACCTGATGCAAATCCTTCACTTCTTTCTATAGATTCTTGGCTGCACTCCGTAACTGTACATATCCATTAGTGAGCTCCTTCTATCTATCTACCAACTCCTGGGCAGGAATATGTTGTAGCTTCACCAGAACTTGAGCCGGTAACTTGTTGAGATCCAAGGAAACGCTTTGGATCAGCCGTAGTAACTATTTCACATCTTCATTCTCCATGTCGATCACAGTCGCGGGAACTTGAACGTTCCTAGCCTATGATAGGCACGCCCATCTCGCTGCAAGCCAAAGCGCTCCTTCAGTTGCTTGGCAAGCTTCTTGTTGGTATCCCACTCGTGGATGTACTGTGCCGGATCTTAACTGGCCTTTTGCAAGCCCGTAATGCTCGCAATTAAGTCTACTGTGATAGGAATGGGATCATTCAACCAGAGCATCCCACCATGAAAAAAGTACAAGAGTTGTTTAACACATGCATGGGCTTCATTCAGTTGCCCAAAATGAGGCATATTGATGAGCCCCAATAATCCAGAGTTGTCCAAACCGCTCACCCATGGTTGAGGAATCTGTTGAATTGGGGCACTAGGCATCGTCGAAACTAATTCATAGGGCTCATCCTATACATATTTAAGCAATAGAAAATCATGGTCCTCGAACTTCAACTTGATCAAGGAAAGGATGATATCGATTGAGCAAGTCATCTCTTCTAGCAACGATGACAATTTTGGTGGATAATTCTAATTCTTCGTAGGCTGCCTCGGATTTGATCCTGGACGTGTAGGAGTGACATATCCCAAGATACCATGAATAGAGATGAACCTGGGCACTACAGACTCTATAGCTCTCGAGCTTGATGACCCGGTCTATTTAGTCCCTTCTCCTTGCACTCTGGATGAAGTGTGGGTGTGCCTCTTCTATGGTGGCATGGAATTGGGCTTCTGAGCCTGCTGCTTTCTCTTGAGGATGGATGATGAGCTGAATGGAATGCTCATAACTTCTTCTTCGATAGCCATGGGCCAAATTGGGGACTCTTGCTCACTATAAATCTCAATTGCGTCGAGGTTTCTCAGCATGCCTCATGCCCCAAACCTTACAATGCACCCAACGACTCTACCATTCTACTCTCTAACTCACCAAAATCCAACAACACAACTGTACGATGCACACTCTGCTGAACACTATGCTCGGTCAACTAAACAATGCCTTCCTCCCACGTCCCGCGTGCTTTTTATAGGCACCTACCAATTTGAACTCATCATTTCCAAATATACCATCTCCATCATGACGAAATCCGATAGTAATGACACCAAATCCACCGGCAATATTACCCTTCTAATGGTTGGATCATCCATTAATGCACATAGCTTCAACAAGCCCCGCCAGCTAACTGTTTTAACTACCTACATTTATTACTGATTTGACCAACCCATAGCCTTGTAGCTATCGCAGGTGATCTCCTTTCTGTCGCTACTAACTCCTATCCTTGTGCAGCCTCATCGCCTAGGCTCGCCTTGCTGCTAGCTAGAAATATATATATATAAATTTTTCACAGTGCCTCAAGCAGTGTGCAAATCTTCCCCCATCCTATAGGGTTGTAAGCAACTCCCATTGATGAGCGTTGACAAGATCGCACCATCTAATTGCTGTAATTGAACTGCACCTCCAAAAGAAATGGAATGAACAAGGTACGAACCTAACTAGTGCATTCGTAACTTACCTAGATTTTTCATGAACTTGATGTCGTATAACAACACCAAATCCCCTTCCGTAAACTATTTTTTCTTATTGTGGCGATCATGCCACGCCTTCTGTCGATCCTTCATAACCCGCTCGTGGAAGTTGTTGATGTAATTGTAACTTCGGAATGTATTCATCTGTATTTCTTATGTATTGTAACCCGATGTTTATTCTGAGATGTATTGTAATGTATTTGAGTCACGTCATACCCAAATGTTTATTCCAAGATGTATTGTAATGTATTTGAGTCATGTCATACCCCGATTTTTATCTCGGGAAGTTTCTATAATGAGAACGTCATGTCAAGTCATTGTGGGTAACCTTCCTATTGGTCAAAGGTTAGAGTCCCCACAGTTGTGAGGCCCTTGGGTTATTAGACTATCCTAGTGAATTCGACCCTAGGTGAGTCATTGTAAGTCAGGGAAATAGTCCCCACCATTGTGTTACCCTCCTATTGGTCGAAGGAGGCAAAGTCCCCACAAGTGGTGGGGCACTAGGGTTATTAGACACTCCTAGAGATGTCGGCTCTAGTAACTAATTGTTAAATGAGGCTGACATGTTGGAGTGGGTTCCAAGTGAATGGAAGAATACAAATTGTGAGTGAGAGCCTCTCTATTTATCATACTTATACACACACTCACTCATTGGGGCTCATAAGTGAGAGAGGAGAAAGCTCTCTCAGTATGAGAGAGAGAGACTGCTGCTGTCGAGAGATCATCTTACTATTTTCTGGTTTTACCTTTGGTGCTGATTCTATCTCTAAGGAAGTTGTGGAGTTTTCTCCTTTATGGTTTCCCCAAGGAAAATTCTTTGTGTCTCTTGTCTCTTGTGTTCTTGTGTTTTACTACTGTGCATGTTATTCTCTGAGTTAAAGATCCTAAGATCATAATGCTAGCTTGAATGATAAAAATCTAACATGGGATTAGAGCTAACCTGAGAAGAATACATTGTGCAGCTGCAAAAGCTATGTATTCTTAATTTTTGGGTCTCTCTCCACAATCCATCAGAAAAAGTATGCTAGGCTGAATCTCCATTGAAGGGCGCATCCTTTTGTCGAAGTAGAATTCGATTCCGAGCATTTTCAGTTTTCGATGCAGAAATTAGGGCTTTCTACAGAAGAGGAATTTTTGAGTGAGCCCAGCATAGGATTTCTCTCCTCATCAAAATCAAATTTTAGAGACCTGGATCAAGAAGTTTGGTTGGGTGAAACTCTGGGAAAGTCAAACCCTAGTTTGACCCCGAGCTAAAAAAACCCCAAATACTAAAAATGCTAAGTTTTGGTACATTCGCTATATCCCAATATTGGTGAAGGATCAGGAGCTAGAAATTTTAGGGGGGCATATATGCAATATTGATGTACACTGTGTCCACAATTCAGCCTTATATTCGCTATATTCTGGGCGATATGATCCCTCCAAGTTAGGATTCCAGCCTCTTCTAGAATTCCACCCTAAACATGACACCTGGGGAGAATTGCTATATCTTGGGATACAGAGGTCCAAATGGAATTTATGAAGATGTTCCAAAACGGGAATGGACTGTATGTTATGTGGTCCGAATATCAAACTCAGAAGATGAACCAGTGACACGTGGCATGCTGTACAACTTTGCTGTTTTGAACAGTTCTGTAACAAGTCACATTGGGAAAATGATCATAAATCCCAATTTGTGAAACCAATTCTGATGAAACCTATGTTTTTAGATCAAGGACATGCAAGGTTACCATAGTGAAAAATTTAAAACATAGAGGAGTAGTAATTTTGGAGATATCATATAAACAGTAACAGGCATTTCTGTAGAAGAAATTGGAAAACTAGGCCTTCCTGTTCCGAGAGCTTCTCTCCACTGTTTTCAGAAAAGGAGTACATTGGACAGCTCAATTTGAAGAGATCTATCTGTCTATCCAATCATATCTGAAAGATTCCAAGTTTTTAAAATTAGGGTTTCTACGACAAACCCTAGATCAGCCAGCTCCAGAACCAAGATGGACACCTCAAATCGGTAAGATATAATCCTTTGCTATTTTCATTTGAGGTTGTCATTTCAAAGTGATCTATCACATCAGCTTGATGATAAGCTTGGTGAAGTTTCCAAGCATGAAAGTATATGATCTCTCTAAATAAAATGAATGGGACACCTACATGAGTAGAGAGGTTCCAGTTCCAGAGGGAGATGAGGCTAGAAGCCTTACTCAAGAAGAACTTGGTCAAGGCCAAGAAGATCATGGTTGATTTAGTCACGGATCAACTTGTACCACAAGTGTCTTCCCTAAAGACATCGATGAGGTTTGATTCCTTGACCAAGCTATTTGAAGGGAAGAACATACATCAGAAGATGACCTTAAGAAACCAGTTGAAGGAAGTGAAGATCCAGAATGTAGAGACCATACAGTCATCCTTTACAAAGGTCTCTCAAATCAAAGAACAACTTGTAGTAGTAGAATAAGAATTGGAGAATACAAAAGTGGTGATAGCCACCTTGAATGGCCTCCCAGGATCATGGGATTCATTCATGCAAGGAATGTGTGCCTGAAGGAAGTGATTACTTTTAGAAGACTCCGAGAAGAAGAAGAAGCTCGACTCATATGAAGAGAGGAGAAGATGGGAGCAACTGAAGATCAAGCTCTCACCATCCAAAGAGGATCCCTCAATCGATGAGGAATATGAAGATCTCAACTCTTGAAGAAATTCTTATCCACCTTAGCATTTGGACAAGAAACGATGCTATTATGAATGAAGAAGATGTTGAAGATGTAGACTCAAGAAGGAGTATACCCATGAAACAAATAAAGATAAGTATTCAATTGTCATTTCATAATATTATTTTTGTTATGCATTTGTTTATATTCAGTTGATGTATTATACATAATAGGATGTTTGCATTAACGACAGTATACTATTAATATGCATGTGATGGGTAAGTAGCTCATGGTGCTATACAACTCTCCATTGCTACTTATCTAGAATGAAACCTCTTTGCTGACATATTGGATTAGTGCACAATATCAATGTTGTCCTGGTAGAGATGGAAGGCATATAGAAGGTTTCAGTGAGATATGGATGAATGTTGTATTGGATAAAGTAGTTACATGATCATATATTCATGCATATGAATTTGCCAGTATGAATATTCCTTATGAAATTTTTCTAACCATACAAATGCATTTGACTTGTAGAAAAGGTCGCATACATAATCGCCTACAAGCAAAGAAGGATGAGACTTGTTCTGAAGAACAAGTGACAACAGTTCAAGATGAAGAATAATATGACGAATGTAGCGACATCATTAATACAGAACCTTCCAGCTATGAAGAAGTTCAAGAAGAATGATGTCTAGGATGCAGTATCGAAACATGAAGGGAAGTTTGTAGTTCCATCATGTAGTAGATGGAAACATCGTGGGATACAAGGCATAGAATACGAAGAGACATTTGCAGCCACTGGAAGTGAAGTCACATGACATGCATAATCATGTGTGCAAATGAAAGAAGGCCTTGTACGAGTTTAGAAGACACCCATGGGATAACACATACATGATGAGTTTGATGAATATCTTAACCTTTTATACAAGGTTGATAAAGGATGACAAGCTGACAGATGGATGTCAAAAGAACTTTTGAAAAAGTTCAAAATAGAGGATCTTGGTATCAAATGATCCTAGATGGATACTACTTGTCACTCCAATACAGAATGTTTCAGTGCATAGAGTATGGAAGATAGAGGGAGTATGATGCTCCGCTTCAGAGGGAGTGACTGCAGAAGATCCTGAGGTTCGACATGGTATGACAGGATGGATAGATTAATGATGACTCTAGGCTTTACTAAGAGTAAAGCGGATTCCAACCTTTGCTTCAAGGTTGAAGGCAGAAGACCAGTGATGCTCCTGTTATGTGTCGATGCACTGTTTTCTAGGCATGGAGGTGTGGACAAGGGAAGTTGCAGTAGAGATCCTAAATAGGTTCAGGATGATGGACTGCATGACCACACCTATGGAATCGAACTTGAAGCTATTAAGCGATGCTTCATCAGAGTCAATTGATGCTACGATGTATCGTCAGATGATTGGGTCCTTGATGTACCTGACGAACACGAGACCAGATATTTGCTTTGCTGTGAACACCTTCAGCCAATTCCTGACAGATCCGAGACATGTTCACTTGATTGCTGCAAAGCATATTCTGAGGTACCTAAGGGGTACAGTTGATTATGGGATCAAGTACGATGTGAATCAGAAGATTAACCTGGAGAGTTATGTTGATTCAGATTGGGCAGGCAGTGCCATCGATAGGAAGAGCACTTCAAGGTGTTGCTTCAGTATGGGATCAGGTGTGATCTCTTGGTTTAGCGGGAAGCAATCCTGTGTGGCACTGAGTACAACTAAAGTAGAGTATGTCGCAGCCTGTTCAGCTAGTTGTGAGGCACTATGGATGCAGAAGCTACTGTCTGATTTATTTGATCTCCAGAAGGATGCTACTTGTATACATTTTGAAAACCAGAGTTGCGTGAAGTTGTCAGAGAATCCAGTGTTCCATGACAAATCGAAGCACATCGAGATCAAGTATCACTATATCAGGGATATGGTGCAGAGAGGAGATGTGAAGCTCCAGTATGTTGCGACAGAGGAACAGATAGCTGATGTGTTGACGAAGCCATTGGCCAGAGTGAAGTTCAAGTAATTCAGGGAGAAGCTTGGTGTTCTCCAGATCAAGGTTTCATCCAAGGGAAAGTGATGAGCCCCAAAGCCATTCTGACGAGTAGGTCAAATATAAGGGTTGAGCCATTCTGTCATGGTGAGAGGATTCAGTTCCTTCCATGTCATATATGAGTGTTGAGATTCATAGCCATTCTGACGAGTACGTCAGATATAAGGGCTGAGCCATTTTGTCATGGTGAGAGGATTTGGTTCCTTCCATGTCAGATATGAGTGCTGATTGCCATTCTGGGAATGGAGGTACTTGGTCAATTACCAGGAACACTCAGTCCAGGACTGAGAGAGCCATTTTGACGAGTAGGTCAGATATAAGGGCTGAACCATTCTATCATGGCTAAAGGATTAGGTTCCTCCCATGCCAGATGTGAGTTTTGGCCATTCTGTTGAGTAGGACAGATGTAAGGGCAACTACCACTCTTCGGGAGAGTGGAGGAACCTAGTCCGTTACCAGGTAGCTCATTATGGGACTAGGGGCATTTCTAGTGAGGGTGAAGGACTTAGTTCCTTCCAAGTCAAATGTGAGTGCAGGCCATTCTAGTGAGGGTGTAGGACTTGTTCCTACCAAGTCAGATATAAGGGCAACTGCCATTCTTTGGGAGAATGGAGGCACTTGGTCCACTACCAGGTAGCTCAGTCTGGGATTGGGGGTCATTTTGTCATGGTGAGAGGATTCAGTTCCTTCTAGGTTAGGTGTGAGTGCAAGCCTTTCTGGTGATGGTGAGAGGATTCAGTTCCTTCTAGGTCAGATATAAGTGCTGAATCCTTTTCACAGATGTTAGTGATGTGATGTCCTATCATGCTGGTGAATGTGAGTGATGGGACTTTCTGATGTGATTGTAGGTTCATACATGATCATATGTGAGTGCTGGGTGTGCCTTTCTGACAAGTAGGTCAGATGTAAGTGCTGGGCGAAGACCTACCTGATGGCTAGGCCTACAACCAGCATGAAAGCATGATGGCTCTATAGAACTTCCTATGACAAGATAGCACACATGATGATGACCAGATGAGATCCAGATCGAGATATGATCTAGATCTAGTTATGATGACTTTGAGAGATCCAGATCGAGTGATGATCCAGATCTAGCAGTGATGATCCAGATCCAGTCTAGTGATGATGATCCAGATCGAGTGATGATCCATATCCAGTGATGTTGATCCAGATTAAGAGATGATCCAGATCCAGTGATGATGTCCCATGATGATCTAGATCAAGAGATGATCCAGATCTAGTGATGATGATCCAGATCGAGTGATGATCCAGATCTAGTGATGATCCAAATCGAGAGATGATCCAGATCCAGTGATGTTGATCCAGATTGAGTGATGATCTAGATTCAGTGATGATGATCCAGATCAAGTGATGATCTAGATCCAGATGAAGATGAACTAAAGATGAAGATGACTTGAAGATGAAGATGATGAGAAGTTGATGATGATTTAGATGATACAGAGAAGAATACTTGTGTTAATAAATTGTGTCGAGAGAATACCTTCCTAGTTAAGAGGGTGTGTTGATGTAATTGTAACTTCATAATGTATTCATCCATATTTCTTATGTATTGTAACCCGATGTTTATTCCGGGATGTATTGTAATGTATTTGAGTCATGTCATACCCTGATGTTTATTTTGGGAAGTTTTTATAATGAGAAAGTCATGTCAAGTCATTATGGGTAACCCTCCTATTGGTCAAGGGTTAAAGTACCCACAGTTGTGGGGCCCTTGGGTTATTAGACTATCCTAGTGAAGTTGACCCTAGGTGAGTCATTGTAAGTCGGGGCAATAGTCCCCACCATCATGTTACCCTCCTATTGGTCGAAGGAGGCAATGTCCCCACAAGTGGTGGGGCGCNGACACTCCTAGAGATGTCGGCTCTAGTAAGTAATTGTTAAGTGAGGCCGACATGTTGGAGTGGGTTCCAAGTGAATGGAAGAATATAAATAGAGAGTGACAGCCTCATTATTTATCATACTTATACACACACTCACTCATTGGGGCGCATGAGTGACAGAGGAGAAATCTCTCTCAGTATGAGAGAGAGAGAGTGCTGCTATTGGGAGATCATCTTACTTTTTTCTGGTTTTACCTTTGGTGCTGATTCTATCTCTGAGGAAGTTGCGGGTTTTTATCCTTTATGGTTTCCCTGAGGAAAATTATTTGTGTCTCTTGTCCATTGTGTTGTGCTTTTGTTTTACTGTTGTTCATGTTATTCTCTCAGTTAAAGATCCTAAGATAATAATGCTAGCTTGAATGATAAAAATCTAACAGAAGCTTGCAATAAAGTGATCTTCTTCAAGATGAATCAACTGCGCAATGCGCTCTTCTAATTCTTCTGCATCATCCATGCCAGTTGTTGCAATGATGTGAAAACTAGGAACAATGTATTCCATGGGCATGACCAACTCTTTCCCATATACCATCTTGAATGGTGTCTATCCTGTCAGCTGTTTGCAAGTGGTGCGATAGGCCCGTAGCACTGCTGGAATTTTCAAGTCCCAATCGTCACAATTAGGATTACATACCTTCATCAGCATTGTTTCCAAAATTTTGTTGAATGCTTCAATAGTCCCATTCTCTTGCAGATGGTATGGTGTGCTTCTCTTATGTTGCACCTACAACTCCTCAGTTAGCGCTCTCACAATATGATTGATAAAGTGACTTCCCTGGTCACTCATCATTATTCGGGGAAACCCAAACC
This sequence comes from Pseudotsuga menziesii, assembly GCA_001517045.1. Lineage (NCBI taxonomy): Eukaryota > Viridiplantae > Streptophyta > Pinopsida > Pinales > Pinaceae > Pseudotsuga > Pseudotsuga menziesii. The sequence continues at coordinate 18,820 of LPNX010744011.1, read as the reverse complement.
GTGTCACAATGTTTTCAAAGATGAACCTCGCTATTGTCACAGCGGTAAAATTGACAACTGGTGTGGCCTGTTCCCACCTAGTCAGACAGTCAGTTGCAGTAATGATGTATCATGCCCTAGTCCTCTTCCCTAGTGGATTAATAGGACCCACAAAATCCATGACCCATTTATTAAAATGTTGTAGAGTCACCTGTGACACCAACGACATCTCATCCCACCGTGATGGTTTATTAACATGTTGGAAGACATCACAGCTCGCATATTCTACGTTATCATTATGCAATGTAGGCCACCATAGCCCAGTGCACAACACCTTTCATGCAGTATCCCTTCCTCCATAGTGACCTCCCAAGATTCCTGCCTGTGCCTCTTCTAGAATGGGTCCCTTCTCATGCGGTAAGACACATTGTCGCAAGATTTCATCTGGTCCAAGCTTATATAACTGCCCAGTAATTAATTTCTAAATCTAAAGCCTTTACTACCAAATGCTACTTTTGACTAGTCGACATGTCCTCCGAGGCGACACCGGTGTCCAAAAATTGAATGATCAGGGCATAGTGATCATCTATGATGTTGACACAGAACAGTTGTGCATCCGACAATCAATCATCAATATTGGTCGGTTCTTCATCGATCTCAATGTGAGAAAGGTGATTAGGGCCAACTTTCAACCATCCCGATTTTACAACTATTTCAAATTCAAATTCCTGGAACAGAAGCAACCACCGACATATTCCCCCCCCCGCAACATAGGATTATTGACCAAGTATTGCAAAGTAGAATGATCAGTGAACATCTTGAAATGTCTGTCCAACAAATAGTGCCTGAACGTTTGCAAGGCATAAACCATTACCAATCCTTCTCTTTCAGTCATTGTGTAATTTTGTTCAGCAAATGAAAACTTTCTACTGGCATATGCGATTGGGTGATCCAGGTAGCCCTCACCTGGTTGCGCATGTACAACCCCTAGTGCAACAAAAGAGGCATCGACATGCACATGGAACTCCTTATTCCAATCAGTAAAAACCAGTATAGGTGCGGAGGCCATCTTGGCCTTCAATGTGTCGAAACCACCTTTAAATTCCTGAGTCCACTCATATGTAGCATCCTTTTTTAATAGCTTCTCCATAGGAGCAGTAATTGCAACATATCATTTGATAAACTTGTGATAATAGCCCGTATGCCCCAGCATTGCTCAAAGCATCTTCACATTCATCGATGGTGGTAAACTAAGAATTAGTGCAATCTTCACTATATCAACCAACAAATCGTCCTTACACACTATGTGTCCGAGTAGCATTCCAAATGGCACATAGAAAATGCACTTCTTAGAATTTAATGCAATCTGATGGTGTCGACACCTTTCAAGCATTAATCGCAAGTTATCAAGATGGTCTGTAATTAGCCCATAGAAGGTCCAATCATCCATATATACTTGCAGGAACTTTTGAATAAAGTCTTTAAACACAGCGGCGACTACCCGAGAAAATATTACTGGTGCATTCTTTAGCCCAAAAGGCATGACTGTATATTGAAAACATCCCCATTTAGTGACAAACATGGTCTTATGATGATCCTCCTTTGCAATCTGGATCTGGTGGTACCTCGAAAATCCATCCATGAAGAAATATATCTCCTGACTGCCTACTCCTTCAAGGACCTCATCTGTTAAAGGAGTCGGGAATGGATCATACACGCATGCATCATTCAACTTTCTTAGGTCAACACAAATGCGGATTTTGTCAGTATTTTTATCATGGACAACCATAGGGATTATCCACTCCGATTCTTCTACAGGCTTGATGATCTCGACATCCAGCATCTGATCAATCTCAACCTTCACACGGTCCTTATATCATGGGTTCAATCAATACGACATTTGTCTTATTGGTTTTGCATATGGTTTCAACAATATTTCCATCTCCCCCATGTCCCCTAATATCCCCTTCATTTATGAAAACCACGTTGAAAAAAGATCCTGGAATTCATGCAGCAGGTCTGTGATTTTGGCCATTGTCTCCTCATCCTAGTAGTCCCCGACATTGGAAAATTTTGGGTTCTCTTCCGACCCAATGTTGACTCTCCTGATATTCAGTGGCTGACTCATCGAATCCGTTGGTATGTTGGGTTCTACGACATCGTGACTTCCTTCAGACTCTAGAATATTAGCATTCTGCAACTCGTCATCATCTTCAAGTTCCCCAGAGAGGTTGTAGCATGTCATCTTGGATTGTATTGAGAAGTGGGAATGTGGATCAACTGGGTATGCGACAGGGACAACTTTCAACACTATGTCACGGATGATTTGCAATGCACTATGAACTTCTAGGTTGGCATCCCGGAAACTAAACATCTACATAAAGAAAATGGACAACTAGTCCCAAGTGGTTATAGTTTTGCGCAATTCTGTCGCTACATACCAGGATCCTGGCATCTCTTCCAGAGTGTGAACAAAAGCATGGACCCATTCATCTTTGGGTCACGATGCCCATAAGACCTAGCATTCTTTCAAATGATTGGTGGGGTCATTCTGCGCATCGTATCACCAAGCATGATAGACCTCTGAATCATCGAAGTGCACGATCATCAATCTCTGACACTGTTACCAGTCATGAATCATCTGCTTGTGCGTCACCCACCATCGGGACGGGGTATCCTTCAATGCTACATCTAGGGACAATACCCTTTGGGGATCAAACACTTTCTCTTCAAATTCTTGAAGGAATTCTGATAACGCTGGAAACCCTTTATAAATTGGCAACTCAACAATCTCAGTCGTGACACACCGAAGAGACTGTGTAATCAACCTGCATTTCCTAAATGACACTTCATGCAACCTATTTTGCCAATTTTCCAGAGAATCATCAGAATTAGAGGACACAAAACTAGCGTTGCACCATCCCAGTTCTCCATCGACGATAGGATGGATATAGTATTCAAAGATATTATAAGCAAGATCCCAACTTCTACCGACTTCATCCTTCACTGGTTCAATATACCAGCGTCCTTCCTAAGGGTCCATGGGAGCGATGACCCTGACATCCTGGTTATCAAACATCATGACCCATTTCTTGAAATTGATGACCTCCATGTTCTTTTTTATACATCAAGATCAAAGGCCCTACGAACATTTCTTGTTGTCCACTTCAACAACTTGCCCAAGAGATCCATTCACAAGGCATGTTGTAACCCATAAGTTGGATTTAACATCACATGTTGTCCTTTACATAGAAATTTTTTATGTCTGATTGGTCATCTTCTTCATCAATGGACAATTGTCGCTTGCTTTAGTGTGCATTGCTTTGTGCAATTTGCATATTTAGCAATTAGCCCACCCAATCCCTAGTAGTGCAGGATAAGAACCTCCATCTTCAACCACTTCTATCAAATCGAAATCAACTTGCATTTTCATACCTTCAATATCAACAACTAGGTTTGAGACGCAACCAATGGACTAAAATTTTTCCTGGTTTGCTAGTCGCAATTGCACCGACGACCATCCAAAGGTCAGCTTCCCCATCAGCTACCAGATTTGCTTGGTCATAATGTTTACATTTGGATTCCTCCCAATTTCCTGCTTGGCCTCGAAGAAGGTTTCCTTCTCCATCGCAATATCAAATGCTACCTTTTTCTTTCCAGCGAAATGAACTTGCTGCCATGGTCTGTCTTCTCCAATTGTCACACCGGCTTGAGTGACAACCCCAACGTTGACATCCTTTGTTCACGATTCGGCTTGAATTGTGGCAACCGTCGATCCTTGATTCAGGTTTTGAGCTTGATTCAATGGTGGGTTCTAATTCAATGACTAATTTTGAGTTTGGGGTGGGTTCTGAGTCTGAGTCTGCGGTGGGATCTGATTTTGCATCATCAGCTGGTTCTGTACTTGGAACGTTGGCTGGTTCTGAGCATGTGCATTCTGCAACTGAGGAATGTTTCCATCTTGCCATTTTGCAATCAGCTGAGGGAAATTTTAAACATTATGCTTGCTGGCCACACAGTATGTACACTACACATGAGGGCACTCCCTCTGATAGTGCCCTCATTGATTCTCGACCTCATCCTCCTCCTCGACTGAAGCCTCCTCCTGGTCCTCTGAATCCTCTGCGGAATCCTCCTCGGACTCCTCCTTGCTGAAACTGAGGCTGAGCCAACTGTTGTTGCGGAGGGTTTGGTTGCTATTGGACATAGTGCACAACTTGAACATACTATGGTTGAGGATGAATGAGTGACACCTAATTATACTGTGGTCGTGGCGCATACTATGGTTGTGATACAAGCTGTGGCTGAGGTGCAAACTGTGTTTGTACTGTAAACTGCTGCTGCAGTTGTGATGGGATAAACTACATCTGGGGAGGTAGTGTATACTGTACCTGTGTTGCTGGTTGTGCCATCTATGGCTGCACTTGCATTTCTCGGGGGTCCTCACCTTTCACAAAGTATGAATCATATGTCCATTTCTGGAGCAAGTCATAATCTCAACAGTTTTTATCATCATGTCCTACTGACCGAAAAAAGTTATAGTACATATTTTCTCCCTTGGTAACCATCTTTTGCATGTATTCATAGTTCTCATGTCGATTCCTGTAGTCCTGAGATATGCGGCACCATGGTATACCAGCACAACTCAATGGGTTTGGGGCTCCTAAAATAAAATAATTCTGGAATGCCGGACATGTATCCTTGGTGTGTTCATCTGTGTGAAATGGAGCGCACCAAAGGTTGTTATGATATTCCTTACCCTTCTTGATATCTTACAGTTGGAGTGTCATATTGGCCAACCGTGCTTGGATCTGGTTCATCTTAACCGGGGTTTCTCCTACTGGCGATGCTTCTAACTTCATCGTGATTTCTAGAGCCTTGCTTTGCGTCGCAATCTTTTGCTGCATTAGCGGTTGTCTAATATGTGGGACAAGTGCGGCGATGAACCACTCCTTCTGCTGAACATCGCTCATCTTGAAGCTAAATCGAGCCATCAACGCCTTAAACTGTTGATCAAAGTCCCAAATTGGTTCATTAGGGAACTGCTTGATTTCTTTCAACTTGGTAATGTACCGAGCCTTAGACTTCGGCTTCTTTAATTCTTCAAACAATCCCTTACAGATTTCATCCAATGTTTTTGCTGTACCTCCCTGAGGAACCAGCATGAATCTCATATGTCATTCCAGTGCATGACCCCTGAGGGTGGTTTCCAACTTGCTTTTCTTGACATCATCATCTACAGTCTGTCAGGCGGTCTAGATCACCTCACACAAGAACCAATATTGATCTGGGTCATTGATGCCATTTCCATGAAATATTGGTAGCTTCATTTAGTCACCCACCATTTTGGGCCTTCTTCCTCTGGTTGGTACTCTACTGCTAGACTGCTGCTGACATGTCAGGAAAGTCGACGTAGAATGCGCGTTTCTTCCTGGTGGTGGAGTAGTGCGCAGAGGTGTGGACATGTTACTACTGGGGTTCGATCCTGTCATCCTTTTGGGCATAGATTGGGCTTGGTCATCCTCATTGTCACCAAAAGGTCACTTTGTCCTGTGTGGTTTTTCCTCATGGCATCGCACTTCAGTCACAGTAGGACCTTCTCATGTCCTCTGCCTCTTCTCTCAAAACCTAGCTCCTCCTCTTGTACAACCACTTGTTTCCTCAGTGACCTTCGCACTTTCACTAGAACTCATGCCCATATACCCCTTACCTTTCCATGCGTCTCCCCCCTTTTGTCATGGTGCATACATCCTCCGCACACCATAATTCCACTACTCTTGGTCCATTTTCAGAATATCTTTTTCACAGATAAGCTGTTTAATAAATAGGTGCAGAGACAACAAAAATCTACCTCGCAGTCTGTTGAAGAACTCCCTTTCTGCTTGACTAAATGACTTATTGGTATCAACTGTAGACTTGGTAATGTAGCCCTCCAAGATACTTTCCAACCACACCTCAATAGCTCACGATGCCTTATTATCTGTTTCTTGTAATTCCTAGATCAACTTTGATGTCCAGGATGTCAGCTCTCCCCCTTAGAAGTGAACTTCACCAGCCACTCATGTACTGATGAAAATAAACTCATAGAAGAAACATTTGTGAGGACCGTCATGAATATATATATCCAACCAATTGCTCGTCGACAGCTTCAGATTTTGATTTTCGGCTTCAGCAAACTCTCGTAGTTTTAGACCAAACCACCCCTCAATCTCTGGACAAGTTATATGCCAAAACATATCCTCCTTTCAATCACAACTTAGGTCTCGCCAACAAAACCTTTTGTTGGTGAAAACCCACCAACAAAGCCTCATTGATAGGGGTTCTCACTCTGTCGACGCCCAAGCAACGCGATCTCCCTGAGCATCGGCCCAGACAGGTTTTACCCTTCCCAACAACATCCGCAAAGTGGATGAAGTCTCACCCAAGATGTTCAAGGGAGAGCTGTAGGAACCAATTTTTCGATAGTAAGAAGGGAAGATATGGCATCTGACGGGTAAAGCAACATAAATATCAGATTACAGGACTAAGAAAATGATCGTAAGTTATCTTCATCACTACATATATAACAAATTGCATCATTAATTTGTCACAATAGTGTCATCACAACAGTATAAAACAACTTAAACCATCATTTATCAGAAATGTGACAGAATTGGAAGAGATCGCAGTGACATCAATAAATCATAACAGAAATGCGATAGACTTGGAATAGATCATGCCATCATAAATCATATCAGCTTCAATACACTTCTCATTGATATTGTAGCAGATAAAACAAGAAGACAAAAGACAATATTTATGCAACAACCATCATGTCACATTCATTCAGCGTGACGGATCCAAAACAGATAATTCTTCTCCATAGCAGGAGACCAATTGCATCCCAAAATTCAGACATATCGTAGATATAATAGATGACTCATCAGAACACTAGACAGATCAAGCTAGATCTCAAACTTCATATGATTGATGTATCTCTCTTCTCCATCCTTAACATGATATAAAAACAAGCTCTATATATAGGCTTGTGCCTTTACATTGAAGGTCCAATCTTAACTAAATTCTAACCACTAATGACCTATGGTGACAAAACTTAGTTAATAATATATTAAATATTAAAAAACAGTATCTTTCCTCCCATCGTACTGATCTGGCCTTGCACAGTGTTGCATGAGGTTGCGCAGCTGCTGTGACCCTGTGCAACTCACTTACCAAAACCCCTGCCAACATTCCCCCTTGAAGCCTCTCATTGTAGGGTGGGTTGAGGGAAACAACCTCATTTTTTTTGTAAATCTTTTTTCGTCATGCAATATAGCACATAAGATTGACTATTTTTTTTAGTTCTTGGCACCCAAAATTTCCCCTAAAATCCCTACTCTTCTGTGATTTTCACCCTTCAAATGCCATCTGCATTGCCTTACCACTTATCATAAATAAGTGGTTTGAAGCTATGCTGGAAGTGGTTTCCCGATACTCCTTTTATGATCTTGAATGCATGAGAGGATGACATGTTGGCATGGTGGTTTCCATCTTAGGTTCATGCAAATTAATTATCTATCATGTAAATTTTTGGGTCTGAAGCAATGTTGGTAGTCGATTGAATATGCATTATCTCTCAATACTAACATGAACGATGTGGATCCCATCATTCCTAACATAAATATGTGTCACATCCTTCCCACATCACATCACCACCTATAATATAAAAAGTGGTTTCAGGCTCCTCGAGAAAGTGGTTTCCCAAAAATTCTTTCATGATCCTGAACACATGAGCAACTGACACGTCGACATGGTAGTTTTCCTTTCAATATTGTGCTAATTAGTTTAAACTTTTTTCATATTCATGAGCATGAATCCCTATCAATCGTCAATCTCCACCACTACTCGATGGTCATATCTTGTCCTCCTTTGGCCTCCATCACATGAAAAGCCAACTTCACATGGATTTGATGTGGTTGGTCTACATCACACCTTCTTCCCACATGGATCCACCACATCAAAAATCCTTCCCATGTGGATCCTCCACATCACTCTTCCACATTGCACGGGTGGGCCTAACTGAAAATTCTCCATTTTTAAAAATTTTGTAGTTATGCAAAATTTCAATTTTGTAATAAGGGTGACTATTTTGAACTTAATTCGAATTTACTTATGGCCCCTTATTTGTCACTAACAAAAACTAATTTCTATAGAACCATTTTTTTTATTTTCGCTTGTAAATATGGATTTTTATCCCATACAACTCCGATATTGCACCAAAAGCTTCGATACCACTATAACATCCCCTTCACCCAATCTAACCAACATGAAGGGACATTAACCAACTATAGGCTTTTGAATTTTTTTCCAATAGCCAAATTACAATTTCATAATATTTAAAAAATGTGTAGAGACAAAATAACATCCACAACAGAAATAAACTATAGCCACACACATCTAGTATGAATAAAATAACTCAATAATCATAGGAATCAAATAAAAACATTGTACATTCAAATAGAAGGTAATACTTATCTTTATCCAACACAGATACAAGCAACTGTCTATGTAAGAGATATTTTCCACCCAACCGTAGGAAATCTATCCAACATATACTCTTTCTATTGAAAGGCCACCCCCAAGCCGGGTTATGAGGTCATAAGGGAAAATAAAACACCTATAGGATTCTATCTCTTATCCCACAATACCATTCCATTCACTAGGCTTAGCCAAATGCTCATACAGATATCTACATGGATCTCAGTTAGCAATCACATCCTTGGCTCCCATAATACCTACCCCACATAACACCCTTATGTGCTCAAGCATCCCCTCCAATTATCTATGGTTTTCTTGGGCCATCCATCTTGCCATGTGCAAATTCTCATTTGTGCATAGAAGGAGGCCATACCGGTGTCTATTGTTGGAGAACCACCTGTAGCCTCAATTCATGGATTCTCAAGAGTTTATGAGCAACTGAACTCAATGGGTAAGGGTTCGACCTAGCAATCCCAATCTATCTACTCACCTACAACCATATTGTTCCTTCCAAATTTGTAGATCTGTCTCTAAATTTGAATTTCTGGGTTATACACAGTCTAGTAGGGGTCATGAATAACAATGGGGAGCTATGCATAGTGTATATCTACATGAAGGAATTGGAGAATGAGAGTTACTCTAAAACATATGAGATAATTGGGAAAATACAACTGACATGGATTATAACCATATAAAGAAAGGACTACTAGAATTTGTATATGACTTCTAACATATGATAGAACTGACATAAAAGTGCAATCAACCCCATACTTCAATAACTACATGATATTACTTTTCCCACATGATATTACTTTTCCCACCAACCTCACACATGCATTCAATGATTGATTCAATAATAAAAAAAGAGGTGATTGAATTATTCAAATCACATGGCAGGGCTTGGATGATTTCTAAGGTTGAAACTTGGAAACAAATGATTTTGAATTCCATAGCCCCCCTTTCCTCTTCCCATCTGGTGGAATCATAACCCCTCTAGTTCTTTTTACACAACCATTTTGGACCATTTTATTATTTATGCACATAATATTTACATATATTTCAAGTTAGCATGACAAGCCAACCATATGGTCCAAATAAAAATATATACATTATACATGCCTAGCCATTCACTAGTCAGGCCTTGGCCTTGAGCTTCACACTAGAAATACATACTAGCATATTTACATCATTTACATCATTTTGATTAACACATTCCAAGTCAAAAATAGGGGTATTACACCTAACCTTCAATGAATCAAAGGAATCATGAGAATTACAACAACGAAAAACTTAAAGAAAATGTAGCTTTGTATACACAGGCTCTTAGGCTGCAGAAAGACAACAATATTGACACAAAAGGAAAACAAAAACTGGCACCCATAAGAGACTATTGGTATGAATAGACAATATCTAAAATCATATCCCTTCTAAAAAAGTATGAAGATATGTTTACACATATTTTTATAGATCTCAAAGGGATCCAGGGTGATATAGGAGAGATTGATTCTGTGTTGATTCTTGACTCCAAACTGTTGAAGCATCATCTATATAGGTTGAACCCCCAAGTGAAACATAAAGTAAAGAGGGAAATTGGTCGGATATTTAACGATGGTTTAACTTTCCTTGTAGATTAGTATAAATGGATGAACCCCATAGTGATTCAGAGCAAGGAGTACATTGAGGATATATGGGTTTGTATCGACTATAGAGTTTTACATTCTACATGTGTTCATGACCCATTTTCGACACCCTTCAATGTTCATGTCTTAGATCAAGTAACTGAGAATGAGGCCTACTCTTTTACAGACATGTTATTAAGATATCACCAAATTTAGATCATGGAAGAATACAAGAAGAATACAAAGTTTATGACAAAATGGGGCTCATTTGATTATAATGTCATGCCTTTTATACTGAAGAATGCATCTATCATCTTTTCAAGGATTGTGATAGAAACTTTCAAGGAATTCCTTTACAAGTTCCCGGAGGTATACCTGGATGATTGGGAAATTTACAACCTACTCAAAGATTATGTATCGATACTCCAATTGATATTATATCATTTTCACTAGATCTAGATATCCTTGAATCTATAAAAAATTATTTTCTGCATCCCCTTTAGAAAATTTTAGTACACATTGTTTTTTGTGACATTTTTGGTAAATCCTGTAAAGATTGATGTTATTGTGAATCTTCTGGCCCCTACTTCTTTGAAGTAGTTGCAGACCAATGTGGGACATACAATCTAGTGCAGGCGGTTTATTTGCAACTATGCTTCTATCATAACTCCCTTGAACAACTACTAAGGAAGGAAAAGGAATTCCACTGGACTGAGGATTATGAAAAGGATTTTGCAATACTAAAAGAAAAAATGGTCAATTGCCCCATCCTTACATTTCATGACTGGGTAAAATAATTTCATGTACTTGTTGACGCATTCAACATTTCTCTTTGTAATACCCTGGTTTAACCCTGCTTGCATTAAAGTACATAGGATACATATGTTGTAAATAATCTTGGTGCAGAGCTAAAGGCCAAGGCCCCACCATAGATTTGGTTATGTTGTGTTTCTGATTAGGAATGGTCACCGATGGTATACCGGGACATGCGGCATATATTTAATTGTGGCATCATGTAAACACACTTTTTAATTAAATAGCCCAACCAGCTATGTTTGCAACAACTAAATTGAAAAGGGGCATGATTCCAAAGGGTAAGGAAAGGGGGGGATGTGGAACATTGAGTCACGGGGGGAAAGCTATGTGTCACCACCACCCTTGGTTTTCCTTTTTGTTAGTTGAGGTAGCGATTGGATGGTAGGAAGACCACTACCACACCCATGCTTGCTCTCCTCTCCTCGACGTAGGGACCATTCTTCCCACTCCCTTGGATGATGGTTGTTCATCTTCCTCATGCAGGGTGGGGATAAAACATTTTACCATCCATTGTGTTGGGGTTCACCTCCCCTCTCTAGCGCTAATTGCCGGTCTGTAGTTTTGTTCTTTCCATCCACACTGAGAACCAACTTCTTCCTCCACACATTGGGACTGTGTATTGTTTTTCATCCATCATAGTGGACAATGAGCGAAAGTTATGGGGATTTTTTTCCCACTGATTGATGGGTGCGGTTTTCCCCACGCATTGTTGACTGAGTTACATTTACAATGCAGCATTGGTAGAAGATCGCGATGGTTTGTCCTATGAATCCACGCTGAGTTGTGAATGTTGGTCATGTCTTTTACCCATTTTCTGGTCTATGTAAGTTCAACAACGATGGTATTGAATATTGGTTTGCTGTGGGTTCATGTGAGTGTGTTAATTGTTGTTTGCCATGATGTCTTGACTGTGTTTTTCCCTATAAACGCTTGAATAAATATTTGGCTGCTTGCATGCAGTGGATTTGTCCCCAGACTATTTTAGGTTGGTGAATGAGGGCCTGAGGTGCTTGATAAACCTGGTGGGTTGAGAACCACACAGACAGAGTTACTGAGCTGGATTTCTTCTCCACAACCCTTGAAGAGCACTGGAGGGAAGATCAGATTCTGAGGGACTGCGTTGCAGAGAAGGGACTGACTTCCTTGTGTTGGGTGTGTGTGGGTGTTCTAGAATCTAGGATGGTTCTAGTGTTGGTGTTTGCAGCTCTTTAGTGAGCTCACTAGCTTAGCATTAGCCTTTCCTAGCTCCTGGATGGCCTGATAAACCCAACTTTGTTGGCTTGGCTTATTTTCTGTTCGCTTGATAAACCCAACTGTGTTGGCTTGGCTGAACTGTGTACCCTTGTGGTGTTGTTATTCTTGGCTATGTGTAAGCCTATTAGTTCCTTAATCCTTGGGGAGTCGTACCCGGCTTGGGGGTGGCAGCGTTGCTGAGAGGTTTAAGAGCATGCAGGCCTATGGTTGGGTGGAACGTTGCAGTGACATAGCTGGTTGCAGAACAAGCTCTTTATAAGATAAGTATTCTTTCCTAACTTGTATCTACAATTATAATCACCATTGATGAACGATGTTATACATGTTAAATGCTGATTTGTATATGCATGAGTGTTGATCAATATATTTGGCTTCCATTGAGTATTTGAAATATTCTGCTTGTAATATGTTTATGTCTTTAAGTTTCATGCCTTTAGCATTATATGTATGCATGTTCATGTTCATGGGGCTAGATTCCCGGATGATTTGGCATATAGCAATGTCCTCATCGCCGGTCGGAGGGTTGGGGATGTTACAGTGTGGTATCAGAGCTCATGTTGCAGCATGGGCCTGAATGAGCCATGAAGGATGTAGTGACAGAGGAAAGATTTCTTTCTGCCCAACAGAGATTAGAATTTATGATAGAGAAACTTCCATTAAAATTTGTCTAAGTGTTTGAATTGCCGGTTCATCGAAACAGTTAGTGGGAAGGACTTTTGATGTAGTGGAGAGCTAGGCGGAAGCACACCCAATGGAGGACAGTTGGAAGGAAAATTGTGGAAAATTTTCTAAGTGTGCGATGTCCATCGGTGGAAAATAGATGTTGGGTTCACCGACACCGCGGAAGAATTTAGCGGTTTGTTAGTCCGCCGTTGCGGCTGCCGAAGGGACTAAAACATCGATGCGACAGTGTTAGTGGATCTGATTGCCGATAGTAGGAAAGTTTCAAAATTTGGTTTGAGTGTTGAAATCATCAGCGAAAAATAGTTGATTGACCACCCACTATTGCGGATGGCTAGACAACTATGCGTCCGACGGGTAAGGCCTCCGACCGCCAACGTCGTAAAGAAAGAAAGTTTAATTTTTTTAAATTTTTTTTCCCTAAGGCTTGAAATCATCGGCTATCGGAAGAAGATAGTGCTTCATGCATCTGCCATTGTGGAAGCCTAGAGCACTAGCCTTTCGATGAAGAGAGACGATCGATGCGGATCAAGTTATGCTTTAGTAGATTGGGCCGCCGATCGGGAAAGGATCGAAGATGATGAGCCGCTGTTGTGGTTGCTGAACGAACTAACCCGACGATGTTTTAGTCTTCCACTCACCAATGCCGAGGTGTTAGTGGATTATGGAGTCAACAGAGTCAGCGGAAGATTGAGAAAGTTTTCGTCAAGAGAAGAAGAAATTTTCAAAAATTGTCTAAGTGTTGAGGCCATCGGTGATCAGCGACGGTTAGCTGTTTGGATCGACGGAAGCTAGTGGATTGAATGGCTGCCATTGCGGCTAGCTAGTGAACTATCCTTTCGAAGGATAGAGGCTTCAACCGCTGCTGCTACAGAAGACAAAGCAAGAAGAAAATTCAAATTTTCTCTAAGGCACAAGATCATCGACCATCGGGAAATGTTAGTGGATCGGATTGCTAATCGGAAGTCTAGATGTTTGCCCGCAGAAACTAAAGCAAGAACACTTTCCACCGTTGTGGAAGTTGAGACGACTAACCACCCGATGCACAAGACACCTCACCGCTGGTAGAATTATGGCTGCGGTAGGAAATAGGTTAACATTCCTCCGTGTCACCGATGCAGATCGAAAGTTTGGCAATTTGCCCGCTGAAACACCGAAAAATTTGTTCGGAAGAGACCCGATGAAGAGAAGGAAACTTTGTGTTTTTCAAAGTGGAAATTTTCTTAGCAAATTTGAACTATTTATCAGATTTCAGCGGACTGTCAGTCGATTACAGGGATGAACATGGGGGAGAGGAAAATTTTGTGTTTTTAGCATAATTGTTGTTTTATGAATTTCTAGAAGAAAAAGGTAAGTAATTTTGATTTATATTAATATTATGCATCTAACAGTTTGCTACGAACACATTTGCAGAACTTTAGATAACTTCCAAAGGAAGTACTCTAGAAAGAGCAGTGTGGTAAAGCCAGAGGTGGTTTAGTCATGAGAACCCATGATGGGTATGATGCTCAGGATTCTTATGAGCGAGTAGAAGATTCCATGGGAGAAAATGTCTGTAATAGAAATGATGACATAGAATCTAATGGAAGGAGATTCCAGGGGACACCTTCCGAGGTTGTAGCCACCATGAGAAGCTTGGTTAAATCCCAGGAAGAGCAGCATCAGTTGAATGCTACAATATTGGAAAGTTTGACAGACTTGCAGAAAAAGATAGATTCTAGACGAGGTACATCAAGACCGGGAGGCAGTAAGAGTAGCACTAGGAGAAGGAGAAGGAATTCCAGTGGATCATCTGACTTTGAAGAATCCAGTGGAGATACAAGTTCTTATTCTCATAAAAGGAAAAGAAAGAGACACCTTAGGGATCACTCTTGAGATGAGTTTAGGAAAGCTAAACCTCCTACATTTAATGGTGAGAGAAATACAGGACAAGAAGTTGAGGCTTGGCTTCTTGGGATAAAGAAATACTTTTAGGTGCAGGATTATTCAGGAAACATGAAGGCACAAGTTGCCATATTCAATATGAATGGAAGGGCATCCATTTGGTGGGAACACTTCAAGCAGGTAAATAAGATCAGTGAAAGGAAACTGAAGTGGAAACAATTCAAGAAGTTCCATGAGATGACAAGATCAAGGAGTTCCATGAGTTGATATTGGGACAGCAAACCATGGATGAATATGCAAACAAATTCTTGGAATTATTGAGGTATGTCCGGTACATCAGAGATGAAAAAGTGAACATCCAACGGTTTCTAAGTGGATTGCCTCAAGCTTACAAAGATTGAATTGAGTTCTATGAGCCGAGAACTCTCGAGGAAGCAATAAGAAAAGCTAAGTATTGCTATGAGCAAAGTAAAGGTAAACCTGATTACCATAAGGCATGGAAGGAAAATAAGAATGAAAAGTTTTACCAAAGAAAGAAAGGTTTCAAACCTTCTAGATTCAGGAATTAGCAGAAGCATCCATCCCAAGCTGTGAGTGATCTAGTTGGAGTGATAGGTGGAAAGCCTAAAGAGCCACATCCAAATAAAGGTCCACTCAAATGTTGGAAATGTGAAGGAACTCACTTGCATAGATATTGTCCACTTGAGAATGAAAGTGCAAGACCAGCTTATAACATTCAAGAAGCAAAAATAGTGGGTTAAGTAGCAAGGGCTGTCCCTAGGATTTATGCAGCACTGGAGGACCGCCAGGCAAATCACCAGTCAACTGTGGTTGAAGTAGTAGGTAATATTGCTGAACAAACTGTTTCTATTTTGATTGACCCTGGTTCTACTCACAGTTACATTACTCCTAGAGTAGTGGAGATTTGTGCTTTTATGAAAGTAAGGCATAGGAGGTCTTGGCTAGTTCAGCTAGCCACTGGAACTAAGAGAAAGGTTAGTGAAGTGGCGAAGAAATTTCCATTGGTCATGGATGGATTGGTCACTTGTGTAGATTTGAATGTTCTACCGCTTGGTTCCTATGATGTTCTCATTGGAATGGATTGGTTAGAATCTCACAG
>LPNX010744003.1:189416-210320 GCA_001517045.1 Pseudotsuga menziesii | reverse complement strand
ATTCCTTGAATCCTATCATATGTTTGGAAACCCCACTGTCTATAAGCCAATCATCACTTCCATGAGAAATGTTACCGATTTGAGGTGTTCGTCCTTGTCCTGGAGTTCGCTGATCTAGGGTTTGTCGTAGAAACCCTAATTTTCAAAACTTGGAATATTTCAGATCTGATTGGATGAACATATATATCTCTTCAAATGGAGCTGTCTAATGTACTCCTTTTCTGAAAACAGTGGAGGGAAGCTCCCGGAACAGGAAGCCCTAATTTTCTGATTTCTTCTGCAGAAATTCCTGTTACTGTTTCTGTGCTATATCCGAAATTATTGATCCTCTGTGTCTGAAATTTCTCACTGAGGTAACCTCGCATGTCCCTGATCCAAAACCGCAGTCTTCATCAGAATTGGTTTCACCATTTTGGATTTATGATCCTTTTCCCAAGGTGACCTGTTACAGGACTGTTCAGAACAGCGAAGTTGTACGGAATTCCACGTGTCACTGGTTCATCTTCGGAGCCTGACCTTTGGACCACAGAAAGTACAGTCCGTTCCCTTTTTGGAACATCTTCATTATTTTCATTTGGACCTCTGTAGCCCAAGATATTGCAGTTCTCCCCAGGTGACCTGTTTATGGATGATTTCTGGAAGAGGTTGGAACCCTAACTTGGAGAGATCATATCTCCCAGAATATAGCGAATATGAGGCTGATATTTTGACACAGTGTTCATCAGGATCTTATCTTGGGCCCCTGTAATTTTCAGATTCTGAGACTTCGTAAATATTGGCATATAGCGACTGTACCAAAACTTATCAGTTTCCATATTTAGGGTTTCTCCTAGCTTAGGTTCAAACTAGGGTTTGACTTTCCCGAAGATTTACCCAGCCAAATTTCCTGATCCAGGTCTCTAAATTTCGGTTTTGATGAGGAGAACAATCTTATGCTGGTTTCACCCAAAAATTCCTCTTCTGTAGAAATCCCTAATTTCCACATCGAAACTGAAAATGCTTGAAATTGAATTCCGCATCGACAGAAAGATGCACCCTTCAATGGAGAGTCATCCTAGCATACTTTTGCTGAAAATTTGAGGAGGAAGATACACAAAATAGGAATCCCTAGTTCCTGTAGATGCACAATGTCTTCTTCTCAGGTTAGCTCTGATACCATGTTAGTTTTTCAACATTTAAGCTAGCATTATGATAAGATCTTTTCACTGAGAGAATAACAAGCACAACAATCACATAAGCACATCACAAGAGACAAGAGACACAAAGATTTTAGGAGGGGAAACCATAAATGGAGAAAACCCCTCAACTTTCTCTAAGATAGTATCACCACAAGATGTGAACCCAAAACAGTAAGATGACCTCCCTTCACAACAGCAGCCTTCTGTCTTCTGTCAAGCCCAAGAATTTCCTTCTCCAAAAGTGCGCCACCCTTGAGAGAGCAAGAGAGCTAAGTCACAAGTGATAAATAGAGAGACTCTCATTCTCTATTTATATTCTTCCGTTGACTTGAAGTGCACTCAACCATGTAGGCTTAACTTATAATTAATTACTTGAGCCTACACCTTAATTAGTGTATAATAACCCAAGTGCCCCTAAACTGTGGGGACTTACCTAATAAATTGATATGACTTGTTTACATTATTAATCCTCCCAATCGGAACATCGGGGCATGACCACATGACTCAAATACATAATAGAAACATCCCAGAATAAACATCAGGTTACAATAATATAAAATACATAGAAGAATACATTCCGAAGTTACATATACATCAACATTCTGTGCTTTGCGGTTGAAAATACCTCCTTTTATCAAGCGGATTTCAGGACCATGCAGTGGACCCAAACACCCTCAGGTTCGACACATCCAGCCTGTGTCCGAAATACACTTCAAAAGGGGTATTCCCTTTCACAGATGAGTGTGGAATTCTGTTATGAATATATACTGTAGCATTCATGGCTTACTCCCACAAATTTTTAGCCAACTTCTTTGATTCCAACATAAAGGTGGTCATCTCCTTGAGATACCGATTCTTCCTCTCCGCTACACCATTCTACTTGGGAGTGTAGGGGACTGAATGTTGGATCTGAATACCACTTTGGGAACATATATGTAGTAGCTCATTTCTGACATACTCCCCACCATTATCAGATCTCAAAATATTGATATTTTTTCCAGATGCATTCTCAATCAACGCCTTCAATTCAGTGAATTTTTCCAAGACTTCCGACTTATTTTTGATAAAAAAAGACCCATGTGTATCGCAAAAAGTCATCAATGAAATTCAGAACATGGCTTGATCCATTCATGGATGTGATAGGTATGGGACCTCTAATATCATAATGTATCAGTCCCAAGATGCATGATGATCGGCTTTCGTTCCCCCGATCGAACTTATGCTCAGGGTGCTTTCTAACAACACAACCTTTGCAAATTCCAGTGGTAGCTTTGATGACCAGAAGGCCTTCAACCATAGAATTATTCTATAATTGCTGCAAGTATTTGAAGTTCAAGTGGCTGAACCTCTTATGCCACAGTATACTAACTTCATTTCCATGAGTCAGCAATGCGATAGGCTTTGCATACACCACAAAATGGGAGAACTCTTAAGCTTTTGCATGATGGTTTGCAAGGCCTTTTGCTACAAGTTTTCTAGATGCAAGTTCTATGATATC
This sequence comes from Pseudotsuga menziesii, assembly GCA_001517045.1. NCBI lineage: Eukaryota > Viridiplantae > Streptophyta > Pinopsida > Pinales > Pinaceae > Pseudotsuga > Pseudotsuga menziesii. The sequence continues at coordinate 207,644 of LPNX010744003.1, read as the reverse complement.
TACATCATCCAAGATAAATGAGACTCTCTTGGGCACTCCTATATGTTTCATTTGATAAACACTTAGGAGGTTTGATGCAAGATATGGTACATACAGAACATTGGAAAAATAAAGATGCTCAAGATCTATAGTACCTTGTCCTTCAGATATGATTGTGGAGTCAGCTCCCATGTGGATGGGGATGGATTTTTTGGTCGCCAAAGATGGGAAAGAGTCTCTTTCATCCATCATGTGATTCAAAGCTCTAGAAACTATCAAGAGTGCTTTGTACTTCGAAGTGCTTTCCATGAGAGCATGACCTATTTCATGTTGTGGTTCCTGATCTTGATGATCTCTCCACCAAAAGCTTTCTTGAATATTGATGTGATTTTTCTCAAGAAGAGAAGTAGCTTCATCAAGTTTCTTTTTCATGCAGGCATATTTAAGGTGGAATCCCTTCCCATGGTATGAACACTTGACTTTTTCCTTTCCATGATGCCCTTTGCTTTTGTTCTTCTTCGAGTTGGAAGGCTCTTCATGCTACTGGTTTTCAACTTTAGGCTTAGGAGCTTAAAATTTCGTTTTTGGGTTCTTCTGCTGCTCTCCTTTACCCTTAAGATATTTGGGCCCCGAGACATTGAGGACTTGATCATGGGAGGATCTGATGATCTCTATCTGGACAAGCATATCATGTTCACTTGTTAGGGACTCAATGAAGGTATTGAGTGAAGGAATCTTCCATCCCGGGGTTGTGAGCTTCCCCGCATGGAATGTAGAGACAAACAATGAATAATAAGCTCCAAGTTTGGAGAGTATGATGAGGATGAGCTAAGCATCCTCGTTCTCCACCTTACACTGCTTCAACAGTAAGACAATGTGCTTGAACTTTATGAAAAAATCATTTAAGGTCTCAAAATTCGAAGGATGGAGAGAGATCAACTCGTTTTGAAGCTAGTATACTCCAAAATAATCCTGTTTTCCATACAGGGTTTCCAATTTGTCCCAAATTTCATTTGGAGTCTTCAATCCTGAGAGATGGAAAAGAAGATCCCGAGAAATAAAGAGGCACAAGAATCCAAATGCTTCATCTTTCTTGTTCAAGAATCTAGCATTGTCTATCACATGAGTGGGCTCTTCTTCAGTGTCCATAGTGACCCAGTAGATTCCTCTAGCATGTAGCTGGATCTCCATATCTCTTTTCCATGAATGGAAATTGAACAAAGTCAAGAGTTCGATGGAAGAAGACATCTCAAACTGCTGGAGCGAATGATTTCACCTGTTAAAACCTACAATTCACAACAAAAGTGGCACCATAAGGTCAAACAGCCTCCACATTTTAGGCTTTCATCACACCCAACATAGTTGATTAATAAAGCTTGATAAACAACTCCTTAACTTGGGGTATTAAGTGGTAAGCCTTGCCTTGTGGTGCAGTGCTAGATTTTTGAGATTTTGCTCAATTTTTCATGCAAGATCTGTCAAAAACCTTTTTTGAGAGAGATATGAGCTTCGTCCTACTGTAAGCTCTAATACCATATTAATTCATCACAGTGGTCTAGGAACTGAAAACATAGTCTCACAAAGAATACAGACAAATATGCATAAAATTGGCAAAATGATGATGCAGTGGAAGTAGCAGCTATGTATAATCAATGAATAATTAATAATAAAACACAATGATCATGAAAGATGCATGAATGCCAAGACAATTCGAATTCCCAAGGAGGTCATTCGAATTGAATGAATGGGTGTAGCTTAACTAACTATAAGCCACAATAAACACACTAGTTAGCCAACTAATCAAGTCTTGATTGACTCAATTGAGTCCTAACTGAATTCGGAGTGTAATGGATGACTGATTCTAACTGAAAGTAGCTTAGACACATGTCACTACATTCCAACCAACAAGTGGTATCCCGTTAATAACTTCAATGAACCCTGATGAGGTTAAATGAAGTCAAACTAGCCATCAAAGGTGGTTGGAGGAACCCTTGTTGACTCTAGTTCATTAAATATTAATAAAATAATCAATATAATGAATGGAGGTGCCTTTACCACTCAGCTTAACTAATTGTAACCATCAGTTAGCAATTAGGTGCATTTATGACACTCAAATCAACCCCAAAGTGCTCTAGTTAGCTTCCCTAAATGAAGGAGAAGGCTTAGTTGGCCTCCTTGACTGAAGTTAGGCATGGGTGTGCTCATGCTGATGTCATATAGTTCTCCTCTAATTCCAATTTAGTCAATGAAACTTAGTATAGTGTTTTAACAAGTCCAAATTGACCAAATTAAGTGTGCATGGTGGGTAAATGTCTCCAACACCCAATACTTCATAAATGGTTTTCGCATTGACTCAACAAAGTATTTTACTTGTACTACTATTCATAATCACTCTTTCATTTGACGAGTAATTAGTAGCATACCATTCGATGAGCTTGAGAAAATACAAGGTTTGTTCAATGAAAAATTAGTACAAAAAATATTTATGAACTTTTAGTATGTCCCTTCCCTGTGACTTGAGCTCCATTAGTTGTTCTTTAGACTGAGAAATGATACCTATGGACATAATTGGGTAAAATTTATACTTTTCCCTATCAACTATGACCTCTTATTTTTCATCTAAAACCCTACAAAGCAAGACAAACTTTTGAAATCAATCCATAACAAAAGAATTGGTTGGATTTCAAAGTTTTGAGCTACCTACAGACATGAGAGAGCTTGAAATTGATTTTTGGAATAGGTTGATGATGAAAACTGGCACTTCATTGTCTCTCTCGTTCATCCATGGGGACAATAAAAATAACATTTATATTTTCTGAATATTCTTTTTTATATGCAAAATGAAAGATGGTTTTGGGATTCTCCATATGCAGTTTATTTCCAACCACTTTCTCCAGCGGAGTCAACCATGAAGTGCCACATGGTAGGTGGTATAAAATATGCTATCACCTTTCCTTTTTAACATCTCCATTAATCTTGACCCTGAAACATGTAACATCTGTTGATTAAATCCACCATCAACTTGCATTGTTCATCTTGTCTTCTCACTTGATTTTAAATTTATTTAGCACATTTTTCCTCTGCTTCGGTCATAGCATTAGGTCATATGCTAGCATGATCAAGATCAATGCTCTTTTCCAAGATCACTGGTCTCTTTAGACCCTAGTCATGACTTTCGATCACGTGATTTTTTTTAAATAGACTTATTCGTTTTGGGTGCTACCACCTATTAGCCTTTCATCATATCACTTGGTTGCATGATAAGTCTTTAAGGATCAAGTATTAATTCACACAATCTTAATATCATTCTCTAGGACTTTAACCTTTTTTTTCTGAAACTGAGGGGCATTGAGACAAAATAAAAATCCTCCATAATTTACACATGCCAACATATGGCTTGAATGGGTATGTTATCCTCCCTATGACCTAGAAAAGAACATGTAGACCTTGTGCCTTATCCATTGGGTCTCACTTCTTTTTGGACTTTTTTCCTTTTTCTTTTGTGACATAAAACATGTTCAAACTGATTATCCTTTATTTCTTATTTTATTTATTTTCAAACTAAGAACTTCTTCTGAAATAACAAAATAACAATCAATTTTCAAATCTTACGACCTTCACTTCGAGCTTCAAATTTTAAAAGCATTGTGCACACTTGCAAATTAAAAATACAATGGAAATGTACAATGGATATATATAATTAAATTATTGTTTTCCTTACTTAGAATAATGTTTTAGGAACCTCCCATTCACTGAGACTCCGCCAATTAATTCCCCATTTAGATCCTGAAAAATAAATGTATTATTTCCTCGATAAGCATCCACCGTATATGGTCCTTTCCACATATGATCAATTTTTTTGCGTTATCTTCATTCCTAGCATCCCATTCTAACACAAAATCACCAATTTGGAAATCATCAGCCTTTATTCTCTTATCAATTTTTTTTTCATTTTTCCTTGGAAAATATGAGCTTTATCATATACTGTTTTCCTCATTTCTTGGACTTCAATCAACTCATTAAATCTTGTTGGAGAATCATAGGTTTCTTCTTCTTAATTTTACAAAAAATTCATCACAAGTAATCCTAGAGAGGGAGGAAAAACTATTTTTTCCCCATAGACCAACTTAAAAGGTGAAGTGCCAATTGAATTTTAAGTACTAATTCTATAAGCCAATAAGGGAAATATGAGCTTTGTGTTCCAATCCTTCAAATATATGACATTTATGACAAGCTACTACTTCCTTGTATACACCACTAAAAGTTGTTGGACAATAAATTCTTGCTCTTAGAATTTTATTAATAGCAACTTTCCAATAATGATGACCTCCACAAACTCCTTGCTGAAATTCTTTCATAGTTAACTTGGCTTCATTTTCAAGTAAGAAATTCAATAAAATACCCCCTGGATCCCTCCAATACAAGTAACCATTCATGATACAAAACTTGGTTTCTTTCAACGTTATAGGCCTTGCTTCTATTCTACTTAATTTCGATGGAGGTTGCAAATTTTGTAGGACATAAACAATATTACTATACCAGGGAGATGAAGATAAATATTCGGATACCTGTAATGTTGATCCATGGTTCATGTTAAATGACATATTTTAAATATCATTGATCTGCACTGAGTCACAATTTTATTCAACCATTAATGTTTCTAATTCGTGTCCTTTAACCAACTTCGTAGGATTGATCTCCAAATCATACTCGAGGAGCACAACATTCAATTTTCCTCTTTGACCTTCAGGGTATACCTGTGTCAATATATCCTTCACTGTGTTGTTTGGAACAAAGGCAATAACATGAGAATGTAAAATATATACTCTGGAATCTTTCAAGGATTTAACTAAAGTATTTGGTTGTCTTTCCATGTTATTGTATTTTAATTCAGTGTCTCTTAAATCTATGCTAGAGTAATCGATTGTTCTCAAAACCTTCATCATATTTCTATAACAAGACTCCAACAATAGTATATTATGAAGCAAAAGAAAACAACAAAAAATCTTTTGAAAAATTTAGACCAATTAAAATCGGTGCTTTAGCTATTGCACTTTTATTTTGTCAAATGATTGGTTGGATTGAGTAGTCCATTTGATTTCATCACCCTTTTTTGACATATTAGTGATTGACTTGATGATCTCAACAAAATTCGAAACAAACCTTCTTAAAAAATTACTCTTCCATGAAATAATTGCATCTACTTTTTATTTTCTTAATTGCAACCACTTTTCTGAATTGCATCCACCCCATCAGGATCTATTTGGATTCTGTACTTTTATATTATATGTCCTAACAACCTACTTTCTTTCATAGAAAAAATTGAGTTTTTTGGGTTGAGTGAAATTCCAAATTTTCTAAAACTTAAAAATTTTTCTCTAGATGATTTAAGTGATATGCATCAGCCTTATAAAACACTATTATTATATCATTCATGCAGACAACTACAAACCTGTCTTTTTCCTCTAAAAATGCTATATACATTTCTCTATGGAATGTTGCCTCTGCATTCATTAACTCGAAAGGCATTTTTTCATACATAAAAATCCCATAGGGTGTAGTAAAAGTTGTTTCTTCCTTGTCTTATGGGTGAAACTTGATTTTATTGTAATGCGAAAAAATCATATAAGATTGATATTCTTTCATCTCCAATAACCTTCTGCAAAATGTGGTCCATTTTTGGGAGACAATAAATATCCTTCAAAGATACCTTGTTCAAGTTTATGAAATCTACACATAACCGGATTTCTCCATTTTTCTTCCTCACAGGGACTAAATTTTCTACCCACTTATAATATTCAAGAGAGACATTTATCTTTGCATTAAAAAGACTTCTAACTTCTTTCTCTATGAGTGTCATCAACATAGGATTTATTCTCGTCATTTTTTGTTTGAATAACTTCTCATAATTGGGAAGTATAGGAATAGTATGTTGAATTATGAAGTGTCATTGTAACACCCCAGTTTTGAGCCCATGGTATTGAATTGCATATGATGTAAATATTTTTATTTGATCATGGTGTGGAGCCCAAGGAAAAGGCCACACCATGGATTTAGTGTCTTATGTATCGACTATTAAAATTGATGCCGATGGTTTATGTGCTAGCTAGGAACGATATGCTTGAGACATCATGTAAAATAAAAATTAATAAAAATACCACAACTAGCTATGCACCGCAACGTTAAAGATGTGGGGGCATGATTTCAAAAGGAATGGGGAGGTGGAAATAGTCAAACCCTTTTGCCATTGGGAAAATACAAATATCTAAGCGGGAAAACCCATAAAATGGTCAACTACCCTTTTTGTCTATTATGACCAGTCGTCTAAGTTGGTAAAGGAAGTTATTTCCTTGGGATGGGAAGGGTATGGAGGTCAAAATTCGAATTGGAGAATCCATTAGTCTTTGGGAAACATGTTTCTGAATTTTGGGGAAAGTAAATTCTTGGGAAGGCATGCCCAACCCATTATGCACCCATGTCTTTCATTTTTCCTCACCCATTCTCACTCGCGTGGGATCTCTCACACAACTGGAAGGGGGCTGAGCTCTCCCCTTCACGATTTTGGCAGTTTTCGCATGTTCTTCATGGTTGGGGAAGTCGTTCTTGTGATACTGAGTGCACATGCAGGAGAGATTCATGTTTTAGTGTTGATGGGGTTCGTTTTTGTCTCCCTCACGATTTGGGTTTTTTTCATCTTTTTCCCATGCTTAGAATTTTGTTTCTGTGTTGTTGGGAAAATGGGAAAAAATGGGCTACGATATTGGGCTTGAGGTGGTCGTTTTTCCTTTCTAAGAAACCTGGGAGTTTCCCTCACATTTTTTGGCATTTTCCTCACTTTCTCCAAGCTAGGAAATCCATTTTGTTGTTGTTATGTGAATGGCATGAGGAGATTCATGATTCGCGAGTTTGGGGAGGTCGTTTTTGCTCCCGTGGTAGCATAGAAATTTTCCTAAATTTAGATCTACAATCTGAGGGTTTGTAGAGTTCTTTTTTCTTCCGTAGATCCATTGAACATTTTGATGGAATTGTATTGTTCACTCATGGTGTTTTTCCCCCAATTTTCCATGTCTTTTTTTGGGTTCCCGGGACGTTTGGACCTTACCCAGAAATGGTATTTTGTTGTTGGGTGTATCCTTATGATGGCTTGGAAAAGTAAGTAATTCTAAGGAACCATCTGTTAATTGCATGACAATGTGTTTTATGTATGGTTTCACTTGGTCAAGTAAGACCAAGGACCCCTCCATGTTATTGACTTGTTTCCTTAGTAGTTTGTGAAACCCAATGGTGTGTTGGCTTGACTGTGAGCATATGGTTTTGGCTATGTGAGCCTGTTGTTCCCTAGTACCTTGTGAAATCATGCCCAGCTTGGGGGTGGAAGTGATGTTGAGATATTGATGAGCACACTGGCCTATGGTTGGGTGGAACATTGCAGCAATGTAGCTAGTTGCGGGCCAACTTCTTTTCAAGATAAGTATTTTTGTGCTTAATCTCTACAAACTATTTGTTTAATGATTTGTGAATGATGAATGATTGAATGAAATGAATGTAGTTTCTTCCATTGTATTTACATGTCTTATGCATTTGTATATGTTTTTATGTCAAGAAATTTTAATTATCATGTTCATGGGGCTAGATTGCCCGTTCGATACCAGGAGTAGCCTAGTCGCATCCTCTCCATCGTTGGTATGAGGGGTGGGGAAGTGACAAAAATACTCCTTCAAATCCTCAGAACTCCAGGAAAATACATCTAAAAACTTATTCATTATCTTACTAGTACAAAATGAGGAATTAGCTACTACGTGACTAAAACTTCTATTCACCAGAGGTTTTTTAAGTTATTTACTACTAAATATGACGAGTTTTGATTGACCCAACTATAAACGACTAAAATTAATGACTAATTTAGTTACCAGTTAACAAGTATGACTATATAATAAGTGACACAGTTAAAAATAACTAGCATAAATGACCAATTTAGTCACGACATAAAAAATGACTAGCTAGAATCATATGAATTAGTCATTTATGTTTGTAATTTTAATTGTGCCATGGAAAATTTGTATTTTGACAATGCAATGTAAATTTTGTAAATTGTCTACCTTCTATCTATAATATTGGTGTCATGCACCTCGATCTTCATAGATCCAACAAATAAATTGCACGAATTTCCTCTTAGCCATATTTATCCCTGTTATACCATTGAACCAAATAGTTAAGTGCATGCCAAAGGAAAATTAGGTTCCTATAACCCATCTTAGCCACCCAAAAATGGTCAAAAATTAGTTCAAACAACTCACACAGGTCAGGACTCTGTCCAAACATCCCACAAAATTCATGGTTCTATACAAAAAACCCACATAGATCATGGGTTTGTGGTCGACTATCTAAATCCTACTCATATATATTTGAGGCTTTAATTTATTTGTAATTACATGAACACAAATTGAGAATATTGAAGCACTAAGAACAATATTTTAACCAATCAAAGGCTCAATTATAATTAAACTGGGGTGCTGACCCAAAACTAGTCTCAGATCCATATGTAGTAAAGGTAGAGGCTCGATCCCATATCATAGTTTCTGGTAAATATTTTGATTCCTTGACCTCTTATATGCCTGACCTCACAGAATATTATACGTATAATGCAATGATGACCTCTCCTTATCACTATCAAGTTAAACCTCCTTTATGCATTAGTGGCCAAGTAAATTTTGCATCTAACATCACCACCCACCTGATTCATGATGTTCACAATGTGAGAGTCCCCAGTCCCATACTAAGGTGCTTTTCTAACTTTAATATAGCTAGCATGATCTATGACCATTGAAATAGATACACCATTTGACGTAGCTTCACCTAGCTCAGATCCTATTTTAAATGCCATAGCAGTTGATCCATTAATTGAACTGGTGGAAGCACTAAGAACAATATTTTAACCAATCGAAGACTCAATTATAAACTGGGGTGCTAACCCAGAAACAATCTCATATCCATAACAACTCTTCCATAGTTCCTTACACTTATATGGAATAAATTGTTAGCAAAGAAAACAAGTAGTATTTGAACGCCTAGTTTTATAAGGATTGACCTCAGAACTGTCAGTAGACCACAGATCGAGTCAAGAAAGCCCAAGAAATAGTCACGGTTCAGTCTAGAAAACTAGACAAAGGTCATAACCTAGTTTAGAACCCTAAAAATTATGTGTAAAAAGGTCACGGCTTAGTCTAAACAACTCACAAAGGTCACGGCTCTTTCCAAACAACCCACAAAGGTCATGGTTATGTACAAACATCCCACATAGGTCATGGTTCTATCCAAAGAACTAAATTTTTAAATTTTTCTCCTTGAGACATGCCTATTTTTGTTTATTGATTCAAGGAATCACTTAGTTAATTTTATTTCCCATAATTTAGGTGTTTTGCAAGTTGTAGTCTCCTAAGTACTACTTTTAGTTGTTCTGTTTTTGGAATCTCCAATCTTCATAGAAACCTGATAAACATCACATGGGAAAAAGTAAGCAATCTCTTCAAGTTTCCATAAAGGAAAAACGTATTACTTATTTCTTATAAATAGTTAATAAATGGTGTTGAAATAGTGATTCCATAATTTCTGCATTGTATCAAGTTTCCAAATTTGGAAAGAACTTTTAAAAGATGTAGAAGTTTCCAAATTTCAAAGTAACCTTTTAGCAAACACTCTACCTCATAAATCTTGTTTCAATATATATTAACATAAGTATTAATATGTCATATAATTATAACTATAATATAACCTATATAATATAATTAAGTTATATTAATATTAAAGTCTAAAAACATAATAGGATAGTTATTTCATTTTATATTTTCATTGGAAAATATTAATATAAATTATATATATAAATCAAATAATCAAAACTGAAAAAAAATTATACAACTAATTACTTTCAATTTTAGCAATGTGTGAAGTTTTTCACATTGAAAAAACAGTTTTGGCATCATAAACAGGGTTTTGATCCCACCTTCAAAACGGTTTTGATCCCGCGTTCGAAAAAAACATTTTGGCCAGGTTAGGAAGGTTGAGCCTTTAGCAAGGTGAGGTGCACCCATTCAAATTACTCATTCCATGCTCCCACAATAGATGAAGAGAGAAGAGAGCTTTTGTCTCTCAGTGTCTGTGTCAACCCAACAGAGTGATTTCGCTGCCTATCGAATTTCTCACTAATTCTATTCAAATCGATGTTGTTGTATTTTCTACCGAGGAATCGTCATTGATTGAGATAAAGGAATATGGCACATATGACATGGAAATATATATTGAGGGAGGTTTTAAAAATATTCCCAAGACTGAATCAGAGACAAATATGAAGCAATGCTTCATGCCAAGTTACCTTCAAATGCCTCAGATGTACCCTGTTGTATCCCACATGAAAGGAAATAGTGTTTTGAACCCACCTTCGAACTATATGAAACAAAAAATCCATTCAATCAATAAAACTAGGAAATTTATCAAATATATACTTCCCTTATGCATATCAAATCAAGCCACATTGATTCAACATCCAACATGGGGGAGATGCTACGCAATAGAGGTTTCAGGGATCTACACTGCAATTTTGATGGCCACCAAGGTAAGTAATGGATCCTCTCCAATTCATATTCATTTTATACCATTAATTAGATACTTGGATCCTCACTATCAACATTTACAAAAATTCCTGGAGTCACGTTGAATCTCTTTTGTTAAATGCAAGAGGAGGATCTAAAACCCAACATAGTGACCATTGTTAGTGTTTTATTGGCATGTTCCTATGTGCAGATGTGCAACAGGGAAAAGAGGTCCATGATTGTAGAATGGAAGAGATGCACATATAGGATACCCAATTTGTGAAGTCTAAATTTACCTTACTAAACTGTATTTTCTCTATTTCCATGTACAAACTTGAACCACTATAGCTTTACTAGATGATATCCAGTATTCCAGTAGCTAAGAAACCCCATAGTCGTCCATAAATAATAATATTTTTTTCTACAAGCATCCACAAGACTTTAAGCTTACATAAAGAAGCATTAACAATGTTTAGAAGTTCAAAAACATATTCAGCTACAACTTGTTTATCCTATTGTAATGTACAAACTTGAACCACTTTGGCTTTACCAAATGATCTCCCTTATTCCAGTGGCTGCCCTGCATTTAGGATCAGTACTGTCGTTCCATGGAAAAAGAAAACAAGGCTATTTGAAACTACAAAGAATAGTTAAACTTATCTATGCCAGTATCATATATGAACTAAAACTGACACTACATAATGAAAATGTACAAGTGAAACTAGATATGTGAGCCCAAGTTCTTCAACGTCAGACTATTAGCTGTAGTCGAAGCTAGAAAGACTTTCAATGCATGATTCTTGGTCGATGATTAGCTCATTTTGAGATAAACTTGTGTTTCCCAGACATTTCATTGTTCAACTAGTTGCATAATCCTTGGCTTGAGCTGAGCATAGAACATGTAGATATGTATTTTAAGATATGTGAGTATAAAAACACACACACATGCTCGTATTATATGTTAAGTCCACCACATACATGCACTCTCAACTCACTCATAGCTTTAGTCATCATCTTAGGTCCCAGGAACAAAGAGACTAACTTTAGTTCACTTGCAGTTAGCCTTAAGCTACTAGGCTTAGTCCATGCATTGTTCCATGAAAACTAGCCCCTATAGAGACTGCCATTACTATTCATTTTCTTATTCTTCTTGCATATAATTACTGTTACAAAAATAGGAAAGTAGAAAGTATCTATTAGGATGTTATATATTATAGATAGGGAGCCCATGGAGCTTAGGATCCAATATAGGGAGTAGCTATTCAAACCAACAACAATGAGAGCCAAGATCTGCAACAAGTGGTGGTTTGGTGTTTAATCCCACCCCAACAGCAGAAGACAATAAAGTGCAACTAGTATCATATTCTTAGTGGCTTCTCTTACACAACTCCCCTATATCATGGAGGGAGAATCCACTTGTTGGTTGAGCTTAAAGAATAGGTAAACTATTGTACCACAAAGCCCTAAGTATCTTGTCTTTGTCCATGGAAGGCCCATTGGGGAGACTGCTTCCGTAAGCTCCATTATTTCAATATGAGCAAGTAGAACTTATCTATGCCAGTAGAATGTGTATAAAGTCCACATGACTCATAATTACTATCTTAAGTCCATATGTTTTTTTAGTAAAACTACCTTATCTATAGTATCATTCCCATATCAATTATCCTTACAAACACAAGGCATTGTTATCATTCTTGTTTCATATAACTAATAACAATAAAAGTTAACACGTCTTATGCAAGTATCGTATGTATAAGACCTGCATAATCCTTGATTGAACTAGTATAATATTGTAATTATTACAGGTAGTTCAAGTTATTCTTACTTATGGTTATACTTATATTTTGATTCAAGCTAATCACTGCATGGAATGAAGAAGAAGCCATGATTGCATTCTACTTATTTTTTATAGGACAATATTGAAATGACTATATTGATCTCATTTATAACTAGATCCCACAGACTAGGTAAAAGTATTGTATTCTTGTTTATATGGGATTGGAAAACTTAGATATGTTATATCATCATATATTAATGATTAAGTTGGACTTTCAAGTTAAACTTAAATATGCATGCATCATATATATATATATATATATATTCTTATATTTATTGGAAGCTAAATGACAAGTTCATATATATGTAAGTACATGTTCAATGTAATACTATTATGTATTATTTTTTTTTGTACCTTGGTCATATGTCTCAAGAAGCAGGAACATCATAACAAGCAAAATTTGCAGACCAATAGAACCAGAAGCAGTTTTAGTGGCAGTAGTCCGAGTAGCATAATAAGAATCAACAACAATATGGGGTATGGCATCTTATATTAAAGGAAGCATTAAAGAAATCATTCATTAAGTGCATTCTATATGGTAGTAGTTCTATTTCATTAGTGGATACTACTTTAGAGTCAAATTATATTGGCTCTCAAACATGGATTCAACCTTGATCTAGGACTAATGACCCTACCACTAATCTATACTTGTATCTGGATATGCTACTAGGTTTTGATATTATTTTCAAACTAATGCTTACTTTAGTTCCTTTCTTTATGTTTCCTTTCCTTCTGACTTTCCTTTCATCCTTCTTACGTTAGGGAGAGGAAACACGATCTAATGAAAAGTTTCATGTCAATTAGTTAGGCAGGGTGGGGACTAGATACTCCATTTTGATAAAACCAAACCACTCCACCTCATAACCTTAGCAGTTATCCTCTTTCAATAATGTTAACGCTCTCCTCCAAATAGTTATGAGACTTTGATTGGGCTGGTCAAGGTTGTACCTGGTAATTTTTAGAGCGTGAACCTGTCCTATTACTATAAAATGGGTAAGGGCTAGGGAGACTTCATTCCAAAATAGAGGTGGCCAAAGATGATAAATTTCAGAGTGGAAAGGAGGGATTAAAGTGGTAATTTTTAGAGTGTGGAGGGGGAGTTACTTAACGTACCTTACACGATCTTTGGGAGGTGATATATTGCTCAAAGTTCTCTAAGCATAGCTATTTGAGGGGAATATAAAACCTTTCCTTCTGGCTTAGTTCATGTTATCACTTATAAGCAGAGCTTTGCTTAGGTTAAGATAAGGTCTTGAAAAGAAAATAAGGTCTTGCCTCGGAAAGGGCTTAAGCTCATCTATTTCTTGCATCTCTTGCTTGTTTGCAAGTAAGGTTCTGGTAAACCTACCCATCAAGGTCCCTCCCATATTGTCAGTATGATCTATGACCGGCCCGACCCTGTCCCTAGCAATAGCACTAGATAATGAATAGCCCACTATTCGGTCCCAAATTTTTCTTTCTATAGATCACTACTCTTGTAGCTATAGCTCTCTCGGTAAACTAGCTATGGAACTAGATTTGTACATTCTACTAGACGATCTGTTGTAGGTGTGAGTGAGACTGAAACTGCTTACTTTGGTTCTACAACTAGTGTGTATGTTGATGAAAGTTGACAGTGATCCCAACATGGTTTCAATTGTTCAGTATGTGAACTCAGTGTGTGTGAGGAATGGACCTACTTCTCACTAGTCCATTGAACGAGAATAGCTTTATGTGATACAAATAGGATTGTATTACCATAGAAGGGACAAGATTGGTTAATTGGATGGTAATCAAAGGATCAGTCAATTGATAAAGAGCTGATTTTTGGAGGTGTTACCCCTTATTTCTCATAAGGAGTTCACTTAATTTTTCATGAGAGTTATGGGTTGGTTCTTGAGTTTTCTGGGCAATTCTAAAGTATGATTTTCTCTTTTTCTTAGTTGTAAAATGGTATAGAACAAAAGCATGAATATCCCCACCTATGAAGGTATTATTTGCAGGATTAGCTCATTCTGTTGGAATAGTTTCATTTGAAAGTTATGATTTAAACTAATAAATTTTGAATGTAAAAAGATATATATGACCCTAAAACCAAAAAGAATGGTCTTCATTTGTATTCAATGTCAAAAAGTGGAAAAACCAAAATATGATCATCATTGGGAAACAAGGAACAATGTACTAGCAAGTTATGTGGAATGAAGGGTTATGGTGACAAAATCATTTATAGTTTGGAGGGAGTGGAGAACAAACGGAATTTAAGGAATTGCACATCCAACCATCATTGTTATTTTTAAAATTGCTTGCATAAATATAGGATATAACCCATTAGTAAGAAAGCAAATAAAAAGGAAGCGAGGAGTACATTAAAAAGGGTTGGAAATTATGGATCATGAGGGTAGAGCCTTATTCACATCCCAATGGGCCCTTTTTTATTCTAGCAAAGGTAGAAATATTTTGGAGGATTCATCTATCATATGCAAAACCTATTCTCCTCTAGGTTTTAAGTTTTCTTAAGTTTTCCATGATCTATTTCTTTTTGTATTCCAAGAATTTGATAAAATATGTTTTTTCAGTTGTAGAGGTTATTCTTGCAGACTCATTCCAAGTGTTTCCTTTACAACTATATTTAAAATATGATTGCAAATAGTGATTCAGTCCATCATATATGTTGTTGTTTTTTGTCAAATGTTGATGTGTTTTGAAGATTATAAGAATGATCATTTCCTTTAAATGCAAGGAATGGGTCTAGTATATATTACTTCTTCGTTTGTAGAAAGATGGTACAACTATGGAAATTAGCATTACCTAATTCCATGGTAATTTAAAGTATTGGATTTATTCCTTAATTACTTATCACATTTTCTTTTTCATATCTATAGCTGCTAAAGACATCCATACCTCTTTAATACCTATGGTGTTTTATGTTGTATTTGAATGTAAATGACTTCCATGCTCATTGAACCAAGCCAACTACATGTTCCACAAGTTCTTTGTAGCTGGTCATTGTCTTCATCTTTATTTTTAATGATTCAACATTGTTGATAGTCTATACATAAACCTCTAGTTCCTGAGATAATATACTACTTCCAAATGCTCCATATCCTCACTGATGATGTTGTTATAGGTGATTTGAGTGCCAAAATTCTCATTCAATAGATCATGGGACCTATTTCTTATTTTCCAAGGCTTTTACTCAATAAATCATTTTTCTAAAAGATGAAAATTAACTCATACTACAAAATTAGATAGGTAACGAAGGAGAACATAATTACTAATGTTTGTTCAATGTTGCTAATAACTTGCTATCATTCCATGCAAGTACAATCATGCATGTAATGCACCTTGAAAATGGATGTTTATAATATCCAAGGCATAAAGAACAATGTGTGAGCACAAAAGAAATAAATTCCAAAAGTTCAAAAATGTTTCAACCACATCTAGGATAGTTGAATGTTAAAAAACTAAAGGTCTAGATAATCATTACATGAGAAATTCCCCAAGTTCAAACAAAAGGAAAGATGCATGTTAGTAGCTATGGTATTTTCTTGCTCTGTTGTTTGTTCATATTTCTATTCTGAGGCTTTGCAGGCATGAGACACTGTGATTTTGATTAAGAAAAGGAAGAGATAAGAGAGAACATTGATTTCCTTCCTTCCTGGAATCAATATAATATAATATAAGAAATGGAGAAGAAGGCAGCATTTTTTTTGAGTTTGTAAAAACATATTCCACTAATAAGAAAGAAAAAAGAATAGTTGACTCTAGTTTTCCTTTGTTTCATATAGTTTTCTCTGAGATGTATCCACAATACAAAAACTTTATTTCCACTCAACAGAAAAACCAACCACTAAATGATTGCATGCTTCCCTAATAAATTCAATTCTTTCTGCAAGGAAATATTGTTCCAAATGAAAAACTATAATAAAAAAGCAATATTGAACTAGATCATCAGAAATAGAGTTGTCGAATTGTTGGAACTACAACTACCACAGAACAAGTAAAACTTCAATGGTTTAGGTGAATAAATGACAGTGCTCTTAATGTGAATATTGATCTCGAATTTAATAAACATTTTGATATTTTTATTAATTTATAAGAATCAAGTTCAAATGCTATACCATCGCCTTTCAAGAGCTCGCACTTTAGCTTATCTTGAAAGTTGAAACATTTTCATAGAATTTGTGAGACCGTTCAAATATGTAGCAAAATGTTACTATATTCCTACCTGCATTCTAGCATGAGTTAGAAAGCCCATTCCCATTGTCATCCCAATTCCAATGGAACATGGAATGTATACCATCAAGTCACAACCATATAACCCTCATTGAAGAAACAATTTACATGCATATAACCCTCATCAAAGAAACATCTTACCCTACATAATTTCCTCATTCCTACTAAGTCCCAAGGTCCAACTAAAATAGAATATTTAAAATATTTATATAGTACACAAGCATGCAATAGCCCATGAGTGTGGAGGAAATGAAATAGATACCGACAAAATCCCAAATGACTTTTAACCACTAAAACACAATCACCCCAATAACAAATTCTTCTTCCATATTGATGTTTTCAAATTAAATATCAAGCACTCAGGAGACTAAGCATCCAATAGAGTCATTACATGCATAGTCAATATATAACCCTGAAATCATGTGTAGATAACCCCTATCGAAGATACATTCTACCTACATAATTTTCTTTTGCATTTGTGTGTTTGGACTAAAATACAACATTTGTATAGTACATAAGTAAACAATACAAGATAAGTGCAGTAAACAAAGCAAAGATACTTTCAAGGTAAATAAGTGTGGAAGAAATGAAGGAAAAAAGATTAACATTTGGATTTAAATGGGGATTCAGAAAGACAAAGGTTTCCAAGATTTTCTAGAAACATTTCATTAAATGACACTTAAAATGGTGGATATGTCAATATGGTGGAAGGATTATGTGAGTGTGGATATGTCAATATGGTGGAAGGATTATGTGAGTGTGGGTGATGTGATCGATTTAATGTTATGTAAGGTATTGAGAGCCACAAGAATAAAGATGATATTTGTCTTTAAAGTCCAAAAAAAACATAGATAATGTTGAACTATGAATCTTGATTAAGATCCACATACATCCATCCTCATATAATACTGAAATTCCAATGATTGTTAAGCATATACGAATTAATAATCACAACACTAATGAATTGTTGAAAATATAACCCCTATTTTGAAATGTCTTTCATAATTGAAAAACAAATTATAAAAATTGATTTTGTGAAAGATATTTTAATTTCTTTTAAGATATATTTAAATCCTCAAAAAGGATTAAAAAATATTTCAATTTCAATAGCACATAACACTAATAAATACCACATAGCACTTAGAAAATACATACATCATCATATGGGATGATGCAAAATCATGGACTCCTTTAAAGACACTTTAGATGCCACATAATACTGGAAGAAACTAGAAGCTCTGACTTTAGGTGATAATTAGGGGTACTTCCCTAACTTATTTGAAGATGAATTAAAAATTAAAAAGATATGTAATTGAATCCGCTTTCATAATATAGCATTTATGTAGGCAAAATGTGTGTAAATGATTATAAAATTAGTTTCCTTGAAATTGGGTTTTTAAATTTTCAGCACATCATAACATATATGTTTGTGCGGGTGCAACAATATATGAGGTAAATGATGTCAATTTGGGATAAAATATTGCAGACATATAAAGGTCATATGGGCCTAGTGCAACACAATTCATTCATAATTTTTCATGATTTTTTTTATTATTATTAATTATTGAAGTCCGAAAAGCTTGAAATAAAAATATTATGAGTGGGTGCAAC
>LPNX010744003.1:179416-186916 GCA_001517045.1 Pseudotsuga menziesii | reverse complement strand
ATGTAACATTAAAGAAAGGTGGTTATACGGAAGATGATATTATTGATCCATTAGTAAACGGACAATCTTGTGAAGAGTTCAATAATTATGTTACTCCCGATGCAAATGTGACTCAGCAACAACCATGGCTGGTGGTTCAATATCCTAATCAAAGTTGTCAGCCTGTAGTGGATGTAAATGTCACTCCTACATTTCAAACGACAAGAAATTTCGCATCAAAACGAAAGAGAACTCCTAAATGTATACAAGTGGACAAGAGCGAATTGAATTCCATGGAAGGTAAGGTGGCTAAAACATTGTATGGATTCTAGAAACAATGAACCTCATGTTAAACATTATATTGACATGACACAAACTCAACTGTTCGAGATGTTTAAAGTTTCCCATGTAGAGCTAAGGCTTAGGCAAAGATCTTTTGAAAAATGCAATCCTTGGTATGTTAGAATCAATACCATCCGAAACACTTGTTGTTGTAGAGTTGTAGATACCACATAGAGTTTGACCTATATTACCATACATTTGCACATATACATCATTTTTTGCATCCTAACCATGTGCAGGAATGCTCAAGTACAGTACCTCCAATGTCATCCAGAGATTTCATCCATAGCATAATGTGTCCGAGGCAAGATGCATAGACACATTACTTAAAACAATGTATTGGGCTATCATTATGGTCTGATTGCATCCATGAAAGTGAAGATCAAGCATTCGGGAATGCAATTGTCGAGAAGCATAACTATGAGTATGAGACATATCAGCTACATGATGGGAAAGAAAGTAGGAAGATTAAATTGGTGACTTCATAGGTAAATTGTTGAATATTGACATATTAAAATTCATGTACACATATTTTTATGTTTTTTAATAACACTATTTATTTTTTTACACCAAATGCAAGTATGTGATTTTATTTCAGAGTTTCGCGGAAATATCCAACAGTACATTCAACATGTCAAAATGGCACAGTGAACACATATTTCATTAAATTTGTAATTATTTAGTCGATCTAGAATTTAGAACTTCCGCTAGATTGAGTTCTTTCAAAATGAGGAAAATCATAGACTTTGAATCCTTACATAATGTCTAGTAATATTATTTATAGTTTGTATTTAATGTTAAGTTGATTAAATTATTTTATGACATAATACCAACATTGTATTTGTTACTACAACAATTAGAAATATTTTCGTAGTAATTATTTGTGTCTTTGATGAGTATGTTGTTTTATTTTTGGAAGTCCGCACCACTTATAATCAAAACATGAAAATATTTTATGACTTTAAAGTCTAAGTTTTACCCTTGTAATGACTAAAATAAATTATGAATTAAAATAGCAGCATAATTTGTTGTTGTTGTTGTTGGTAGTGGTAGTGGTAGTGTATTAAAAACTAAGTTGATGAATGTTTACTTTATGAATTATAGATTAACGTGAGAAATTTCTTACCTATAAATTTATTTAATGATATTGATGTTAGTAAAGCCTCCCTTATTTATTAATATTATTTATTTTAACAATCAAAATTAATTATAAACTAGAATAGCATTAGTGCAGTAGAGTTTGATTTTTTTAATATACAAGAGGAAAGGGGGAAAACCAACTTAACTAATTATTGCAAGTATTCATTATTTATTTATGAATTATTTGAACAATGTATTTAATTGAAAAGAGCATATTTTTATTGAAAATATAGATATCTTACAATATTTATATTATCAATAAGATTTAAATCATGTCTTAATTTATGTTAGGGCATGGAGGAATTGAACCACCATCGTCCTACTTGGAATGCAGGTGCTCTTCCATTGAGCTAGCACCCTTTACAACATGAGGGGAGAGGGACTATGTTAACACCTGGATTACACATTTCTAATCCTCTGTGACAAAGCAAAATGATGTTTTATTCAGAGAGGAAGTCTAGAAGATGTTTTAAGGTCCATTATTGAATATTATTATGCACATTTGATATAGTGACATGTTGAGTTTACGTAAAAAACAAATTGAAAAGTTAAAAATTTAATGGTGTTATCTAATTCACATAAAGTACCATCACATGAATTAACATGGAAGTTGAACCAAAATTTTCATATTAGTAAATAATATAAAATTCCTCAAAAAAGGCTTGAAGAGAATATTTGATATACAACAAACATTTAAAAGTGTTTCTTCTTGTATATTAATAACTAGTTCAAAGAGAAAATTACATTCATGAATCATCTCCACATAATCTCCTTATATTCAGTCAAGCAAATCAATTACAACTTGTACACCACATTTATTTATTGTGGTCTTCCTGCAATCTTCTTTCTTTTTCATCCATGCCCAAACTATGGTATTAAGTGGAATAGATCCAAGTCATGTGTCATCAAGGTTTGGTACCCAATATTGTTCTAGAATTTTCCTTTGTATTTCCCTGAACTAGGCTTCCATCAATCAACATTTACATGAAGAGTCTCACTTTCATCATTCTGGAAGATATGTGAGGTGGTTTTTGCCATCCAAATCATCTCTCCTTCATCCTTAGTTCATGATCTAACTACCAACACCTTTACTTTCTCAAATTCAATCATAGGATTGAATCTTGGCTTTAGCTTGTTGCACCTGGGTCCAACATATACCAGTTCATCCGTCACATTATCAAATTCTCCATCCATAATACTTATATTACATGTAGTGCATTACAATCAACATTAAATCTCACATGGATTAAATTGTCTTTATGATGCGATGTCTTTGATGATAATGTCTAACATGAATTAAAGCTAACATGTTGTTATCACTTAATGATTGATTTTATGGATTAAGTTATGTGAAATATTTTCAGTCCACAACGAATTTTTCATGGTTCCCGTAACAAACATGGGTGGAGTGTCCACTCAAAACGTTGGTCTGAAAAAGGTTCACACGGTTTAATCCAAAAAAT
This sequence comes from Pseudotsuga menziesii, assembly GCA_001517045.1. Lineage (NCBI taxonomy): Eukaryota > Viridiplantae > Streptophyta > Pinopsida > Pinales > Pinaceae > Pseudotsuga > Pseudotsuga menziesii. Next base: position 183,992 of record LPNX010744003.1, on the reverse strand, counting down.
TAATCACAATGATGACAAACTGATAAAACCTGCACGCTCAAAATGTTAATGCTGTATTTATTGAGTATAAGTTAATATACTAGTACAAATTTGGCATCACTTTCATCATTCTGGAAGATATACGAGGTGGTTTTTTCCATCCAAATCATCTCTCCTTCATCCTTAGTTCATGATCTAACTACCAACACCTTTACTTTCTCAAATTCAATCATAGGATTGAATCTTGGCTTTAGCTTGTTGCACCTGGGTCCAACATATACCAGTTCATCTGTCACATTATCAAATTCTCCATCCATAATACTTATATTACATGTAGTGCATTACAATCAACATTAAATCTCACATGGATTAAATTGTCTTTATGATGCGATGTCTTTGATGATAATGTCTAACATGAATTAAAGCTAACATGATGTTATCACTTAATGATTGATTTTCTGGATTAAGTTATGTGAAATATTTTCAGTCCACAACAAATTTTTCATGGTTCCCGTAACAAACATGGGTGGAGTGTCCACTCAAAACGTTGGTCTGAAAAAGGTTCACACAGTTTAATCCAAAAAATTAATCGCAATGATGACAAACTGATAAAACCTGCACGCTCAAAATGTTAATGCTATATTTATTGAGTATAAGTTAATATACTAGTACAAAGTTGGCATCACTTTAAAGTCTACACGAGAAAATATAATTATGAATTTTAATGCAACATATTAGTACAATTAAATTTATATCAACTATAATAACGAATAATAAGAAAAAATCACTTCAAACCTTATTGCAAGTGCCTTACATTTATTCACAAAGAAACTCTATAAGATATTTTAAGGTGCATTCGCATAAAGTATCATCACATGAATTAACATTGAAGTTGAACCAAAATTTTCATATATGTAGAAAATAATATAAAATTCCTCAAAAGGTAGCTTGAAGAGAATATTTGATATACTACAAACATTGGCAACTTTTTCTTCATGTATATTAATTAGTCATTCAAAAAGAAAAATTGTATTCATGAATCATCTCCACCTAATCTCCTTTTATTTTCTCAAGCCTATCAAGTATAGCTTCAGGATGAATATTTCTATAGTTAATCATAATGACAAAGAGAGTTTATGGAATTAAATTGTGTGTATTGAAACGTCCCTATGTTTCAAGTGGACACTTCACCAATCATCAGGGGAACAAAATGAAAAGCTCAAAGTAGTATTGAAGAGATTGAGCAAAAGCTAATAATAAATAAGGAAAGGATTTTGTACATGCATTAATGAATATAATTATGCACATTTGATATAGTGAGATGTTGTGTTGATCTAAAAGACAAATTGAAAAGTTAAAATTTGAATGGTATTATCTAATTCGCATAAAGTATCATCACATAAATTAACATTGAACTTGAAGTGAAATTTCATATATGCAGTAAATAATATAAAATTCCTCAAAAAGTAGCTTGAAGAGTACTTATTATAATACAAACACTGAAAAATGTATCTTCATGTATACTAAAAGTCATTCAAAAAGCAAAGTTACATTCATGTATCATCTCCACCTAATCTCCTTATATCCGCTCATGCAGATCAAGTACAGCTTGTACACCACATTTATTTATCTTTGTCTTCTTGCAATCTTCTTTCTTTGGCATCCATGCCCAAACTATGGTATTAATTGGAATAGATCCAAGTTTTGTGTCATCAGGATTTGGTACCCAATATTGTTCTAAAACTTTTCCCTTGTATTTCCCTGAGCTAGGCTGCCACCAATCAATATTTACATGAAGGGTCTCACTGTCATCATCCTGGAAGATATCTGAGGTGGCTTTTGCCATCCAAATCATCTCTCCTTCATCCTCATTTCCTGATCTAACAAGCAACGTCTTTCCTTTCTCAACATCAATTCTTGGATCGAATGTTGGCTTTGGCTTGTTGCACTTGGGTCCAACATATACCGGTTCATCTATCACATTATCAAAATCCCCATCCATAATACTTGATATTTCATGGAGTGCATTACCATCAACGTTAACATTTTGCCTCCTCTTTGGCCAAAAATCATCAAAAGAAGAATCACTTTCATCCAAGGGTGTATGGTCATTGTAGATTCCATCTAATGCATCAAGAACTCTTTTCCAATAATCTAGTTTTTCATTCCATTCCTCTGTAACAATTGGTGAATTCTCATTGCCAATAGTCTATTTCCACATGTTTATGTATGATTTTATTCCTTCCTTTAGTTCTTTTAAATATGCATCATTGTATTTGGGACGTAAGAAAGATGGCTTCCTTGTGGGAAATATAAGTTGGCCTTCAACATCTATATTCCACAACTCCACTGGTTCTGACCACTCAATGTCTCTGATGGATTCTTTATACCTCATAACTAAAACATCATTGAGTACAAGGAATTGGAAGTACTGGACATTAAGATGTCCAACTGGTGCATTTTTTCCCTCCTTGATGTACCCATTAAGAAAACTTTTGAAGTCATACACTTTGTCAATAAGTTTAGGTGGAAACACCCTTTTTTCTTCTGTTGTGCGATATCTATCCATCATCTCAGGTAAAGAATATATATCTTTACTTTCAAGTTGGAAGACATTCTTCCATAGGTTCCATCTATGTCTTCATGGATGAGCCCCACAAGCAATAACCCAACCTCAATAGTGATGAAGACACCAAGTGCAGTTGATAGTGATAGAAACATGAAAACATAATGATTCTTATTATCACTAGCTGCATTGTCCAACTGTAACAACAAATGTGGAGGAAGAGGTTTAAAATCGAGATTTTGGTTTGTTGAGCTTCCATTTAAATATAGGAAAGCATCCTTGTACACTCTACATTTTGAGTAAATAGAGTTTTGAAGTAATGCATTTGAAAGTGTGTTTCTTGAACTTCCACTCTCATAAAGCACATCACCATACATATCAAGGTGTGGGTCTTCAAGGTCCCTCAAGCACTTTGCAAGAGATGTAATGGTAAATTGTGATCCCATGTGTACGAATGGTAGGGAAAAATGACCAAAACCTCCTGTGCTATGACCATGTGTTAGCATACCTGTCAAGGACAAACCCAATTTTGTTCCTACAACAGATTTTGATTTGACACGTAATCTTGGGATTGAAGTCTTTGTTTTGTCCATTTTATCATGGATAATGCTCAAGTATTCCTTTGGATACCGCTCTGACATAATTATGTGGACATAGTAGCAATATCTTCCACACATAACAATCTTGTTATGTTTCTTCAGTCTAGCTCGTGCCTTTTCTTCCGGCTCTTTTGTAGTCGCTATCTTCATCTGTTCTTTCAACACGATAGATTCACTACATTTACTGAAGTTAGTGTTCTTTGAGAATGTCACATCTGGAAAATGAGTATTCCAAATCTTGCTCATTGTTGGTTGTGATATTGATGGAAAATTTAGCTCTTGAAGAGCCTCGTTGATCTCTTTTAACAATGAACTTTGGGTGTACGTTAATGGCAGCAATCTTAAAGGAGCAGATGTTCCATCTTCTTCAACTTGTCATGTTTGGTTCGGTGAAAAGACTGAATTATCCATTACAATTTTGTGCAATATTTCTATGGCTGCCACAGTATGTGCACGTGGTTTGCATTTGTTGGTATTACCATGAATTCCTTTGACATGTCCTTTTTGGAAATTATGTTGGTAAGTATAGAAGGTGCTTTGAGGAATATTATGTATCTTGTACCATGCTTTCTTACAAATAATATCTCCATTAAACCTCATGTCCTTTACTTTCCTAATAGTAGGAGGTAGGCCATGGCCATGGCTCTTTGACATGATTGTGTTGGAAAGGAGTGAATTCAAGACAAATTCCCTAATGTCATTTTTTTAAAAGAGTTTCATACCCCTTCTAGCAATTGTAATAACTTTCCTATCCACATGTTGAAGACAATATTGTTTGCAACATTCATTCGTTGCCAAAAGTCAAAGTTCTTTCTCTTCATCTCTTTGTATTTGAAAGTTTCCAACTTTTTTTGCAGCCACAACGCGTTTAATCCTTTTATATGGCCTCGTTGCGTGCATAGCAATTGAGTCTGGATCTTTTTCATTATAAATATCATCATCCCATGTGTTGAAGGGACTTGTGCCCTCTATAAGATCTCATACCGCCATTTCCTTGGGTGCCTCCTTGAAATTTTCATTCACCCTTAAAATCTCACCTTCATTGTCCACCAACTTATTTATTGGCCATCTAACCAAACAATGTATAGACTTGTCCCCAATCCTACATCTTTCACAATTTCTATCTATGTCTTCCACAAAAACATCGAATTCCTTTTCACCTAACATTTCACCCTCAACCATGTCATCCTCACGGACATCAACTATGATCCCTTTGGCACTGCGCATGCTTGTTCCTGTGCATTTATGTGTAAGAGAAACATTTTTACATGTGAATGTAAGCATATCTTGGGGAGTATTTACTGAATGATCATGACAATGAGGTTCCAAATCTAATTCTGGCCAAATCTCATAAGACCCCAATGCACCCCCTAGTGTATTCTCAATTCCTATTGGATGTGGAAAAAGAGCATCATGTTTTAACACTTTGTCA
>LPNX010744003.1:165948-177261 GCA_001517045.1 Pseudotsuga menziesii | reverse complement strand
CTTCTAACAACATGGCATGATGAGTGAAAGCAAATGTGTGTTAGTTCATTGCACCCTGATGGAAAGCTAGCTGGAGTTAGCTTTTGTTCTTAAAACATTACACAGTTGAGTGAAAGTTAATGTGTGTTAGTTTTCGAAATGTAGCTTTCTATCTAAAACAATCACATTGTCATCAAATACATAACGTGATGATGGAAATCTAGCTATAATTAGCTTTCCTTTTAACAATGTGTTAGCTTTCATTCTTAAAGCATTGTACGATGAATGAAAGCCTAATGTGCGTTAGCTCATTGCACCAAGATGGAAATCTAGTTAGTGTTAGATTTTATTTTTAAAACATTGCACAGTGAGTGAAAGTTAATGTGTGTTAGAATTCATAAGGTACTTTTCTATCTAAAAGAATCACATTGTCATTAAATACATAACACCATGACGAAAATCTAGCTGAAGTTAGCTTTAGTCCTTAAATCATTGCACAATGATTGAAATCAGTGTTAGCTTTCGTAATGTAGTTTCCATTTAACACAACCAGGTTGTCATCAATCACAATGCACCATGATGAAAATCTAGTTGTTGTTAACTTTCGTAAGTTAGTTTTCTATCTAACACAACCACATTGTCATCAAATACATTACACCATGATGAAAATCTAGTTGGAGTTAGCTTTGCTCCTAACAACATAGCCGGATTAGTTTTCCATCTAACACAATCATATTGCCACATTGCACCGTGATGAAAATCTAGCTGAAGTTAGCTTTCAACCTTAAATCGTTGCACGGTGAGTGAAATAAAATGTGTGTTCGCTTTCATAATGTAGTTTTCCATTTAACACAGCCAAATTGTCATCAATCAAAATGCACTATGTTGAAAATCTTGCTAGAGTTAGATTTTGTTCTTAAAACGTTGCATGGTGAATAATAGTTAATGTGTGTTAACTTTCGTAAGGTAGTTTTTCATCTAACACAGCCACATTGTCATCAAATACATTACATCATGATGCAAATCTACCTGGAGTTAGCTTTCCTTCTAACAACATAGCACGATGAGTGAAAGCTAATGTGCGTTAGCTTCCATAAGGTAGTTTTTCATCTAACACAACCACATCGTCATCGATCTCATTGCTCCATGATGGAATTATAGCTGGAGTTACCTTTTGTCCTTAAATTATTGCACGATGAGTAAAACATAATCTGTGTTAGCTTTCATAATGTAGTTTTTTATCTAGCACAATCACATTGTCATCAATCATAATGCACCATGATTAAAATGTAGCTAGAGTTAGCTTTCATTTTTAAAACATTGCATGGTGAGTAAAGTTGATGTATGTTAGCTTGCATTAAGTAGTTTTTCATCTAACACAACTACATTGTCATCAAATACATTACACCATGATGGAAATCTAGCTGGAGTTAGCTTTTCTTTTAACAACATGGCATGATGAGTGAAAGATAATGTGTGTTATCTTTCATAAAGAAGTTTTCCATGTAACACAACCACATTGTCATCAAATACATTACACCATGATGGAAATCTAGCTGGAGTTAGCTTTTCTTTTAACAACATGGCATGATGAGTGAAAGATAATATGTGTTATCTTTCATAAAGTAGTTTTCCATGTAACACAACCACATTGTCATCAAACACATTGCACCGTGTTGGAAATCTAACTAGAGTTAACTTTCGTCCTTAAATCATTACACAGTGAGAGAAATCTAATGTGTGTTAGCATTCATAATGTAGTTTTTCATCTAGCACAACCACATTGTCATCAATCACAATGCACCAAGATGAAAATCTAAGTAGAGTTAGTCATTAGAGGAATTTTGGGGTCTAAAATGGGACTCCTAAGAAAAATAATAAAATAATAGTTAAAATAATAAAATAATATTGATTAATTTTGGAGGAAAAAAGAAAAAAACTACTTTTTGTGTTCGTATTTTCGACATATATCCCTGTGTTTTTACTCAAATTTCGATCGAGAGAGCTCGTTGGATGCAGAATTTGATTCTGCATCCAACGAGTACCACACTGCATACTTTGGATGGACCCCGCTACTCCAAAAACAAGAAATACTTGAAAAAATGTGATGATGACATCATCATCACATGTTTTCAGGTATTTTTTTTTTTTGGGGTAGCGGGGTCCATCAAAAGTATGCAGTGTGGATACTTGTTGGATGAAGAATCAAATTCTGCATCCAACGAGCTCTCCTGATCGAAATTTGAGTAAAAACACAATGAGATATGTCAAAAATACGAACAAAAAAAGTAGTTTTTTTTAATGACAAATATGTCAATTCAACCATTATGGTTGACTTATTTTATTGAAATTCTATTGGTTCTTGAATTCCAACTCACAAAAACTTATTTTGGCTCGTTTTCTTATAAGGCCCATTTTAGACCCCAAATTTCCTCTAATGTTTCCTTCTTAAAACATTGCACGGTGAGTAAACTAATGTATGTTAGCTTTCATAAGGTAGTTTTCCATCTAGCACAGCCACATTGTTACCACATAGAATACATCATGATGAAAATCTAGCTAGAGCTACATGGCACTATAAAGGAAAGCTTATGTAGTTTTCCATCTAGCACAACCACATTGTTATCACATACAATACATCATGATGAAAATCTAGCTAAAGCTAGTTTTTCTTCTAACAACATGGCACTATAAGGGAAATCTTACGTGTGTTAGCTCATTACAACATGACGGAAATCTAGTTGTAATTAGATTTTTTTTTAACATGGCACGATGAGTTATAACTAATGTGTATTATCTTTCATAAGGTAATTTTCCATGTAATACAACCCTATTGTCATCAATCACATTGCGTTGTGTTGGAAATCTAGCTAAAGTTAGATTTCATCCTTAAATCGTTGCACGATGAGTGAAATCTAATGTGTGTAAGCTTTCATAGTGCAGTTTTCTATCTAAAAAAGTCACATTGTCATAAATCACAATGCATCATGATAAAAATCTAGTTGGGGTTAGCTTTCATTCTTAAAACATTGCATAGTGAGTAAAGGCTAATGTTTGTTATCTTTCATAAGGTAGTTTTTAATCTAACACTGCTACATTGTCTCATTACACTGTGATGGAAATATAGCTGGAGTTATCTTTCAATCTTAAATCGTTGCACAATGAGTAAAATCTAATATATGTTACCTTTCATAATGTATTTTTTCATTTATCACAACCACATTGTCATCAATCAAAATGCACCATTTTGGAAATCTAGCTAGAGTTAGTTTTCGTTCTTAAAACGTTGCACGGTGAGTAATAGCTAATGTGTGTTAGCTTTTGTAAAGTTGTTTTCCATCTAATACAGCCACATTGTCATTAAATACATTACACCATAATGCAAATTTAGCTGGAGTTAGCTTTCCTTCTAACATGGTATGGTGAGTAAAAGATAATGTGTGTTAGCTTTCATAAGGTGGTTTTCCATCTAACACAACACATCGTCATTGATCACATTGCACTATGATAGAAATCTAGTTGGAGTTAGCTTTCATCCTTAAATCATTGCACCGTGAGTGAAATCTAATGTGTTAGCTTTCATAATGTAGTTTTCCATCCAGCACAATCACATTATCATAAATCACAATGCACTATGATGGAAATCTAGCTAGAGTTAGTTTTCATTCTTAAAACATTGCATGGTCAATAAAACTAATGTATGGTAGCTTTCATAAGGTAATTTTTCATCTAACACAACCATATTGTTATCAAATACATTACACCATGATGGAAATCTAGTTGGAGTTAGCTTTCCTTCTAACAACATGGAATTATAAGAGAAAGCTTATGTGTGTTAGTTCATTACACCATGATGGAAATCTAGCTGGAGTTAGCTTTCCTTTAAACAACATGGCATAATGAGTGAAAGATAATGTGTGTTAGCTTTCATAAGGTAGTTTTCCATTTAACACAACCACATTGTCATCAAGCACATTGCATCGTGTTGGAATTCTAGTTGGAGTTAGCTTCCATCCTTAAATCATTGCACGGTGAGTGAAATCTAATGTGTGTAAGCTTTCATAGTGTATTTTGTCATCTAGCATAACCACATTATCATCAATCATAATGTACCATGATGGAAATCTAGCTGGAGTTAGCTTTCGTTCTTAAAACATTACACTGTAAGTAAAGTTAATATCTATTAGCCTTCATAATGTAGTTTTTCATCTAACACAACCACATTGTTATCAAATACATTACACCATAATGAAAATCTAATTGGAGTTAGCTTTCTTTCTAACAACATGGACTTATGTGTGTTAACTCGTTACACCATGATGAAAATCTAGCTGGAGTTATTTTTCGTTTAACAACATGGCACGATAAGTGAAAGCTAATGTGTATTAACTTTTATAAGGTAATCTTCCATCTAACACAACCACATTGTCACATTGCACCATGATGGAAATCTAGCTGGAGTTAGCTCTCAACATTAAATCTTTACACAGTGAGTGAAATTTAATGTGTGTTTACTTTCATAATGTAGTTTTCTATTTAACACAACCACACTGTCATCAATCAAAATGCACCATTTTGGAAATCTAGCTAGAGTTAGCTTTCATTCTTAAAACGTTGCATGGTGAGTAATAACTAATGTATGTTAGCTTTTGTAAGGTAGTTTTCCATATAACATTGAGACATTGTCATCAAATACATTACACCATGATTCAAATCTAGTTGGAGTTAGCTTTCCTTCTAACAACATGGCACAATGAGTAAAAGATAATGTGTGTTAGCTTTCATAACGTAGTTTTCCATCTAACACAACACATCGTCATTGATCGCATTGCACCGTGATGGAAATGAAGCTGGAGTTAGATTTCATCCTTAAATCATTGCACGATGAGTGAAATGTAATGTGTGTTAGATTTATAATGTAGCTTTTCATCTAGCACAACCACATTGTCATCAATTACAATGCACAATGATGGAAATCTGGCTAGAGTTAGTTTTCATTCTTAAAACATTGCAGGGTCAGTAAAGCTAAAGTACGTTAGATTTCATAAGGTAGTTTTCCATCTAACACAGCCACATTGTTATCAAATACATTACACCATGATAAAAATCTAACTGGAGTTAGATTTCATTCCTTTCTAGGAGAGTACATTGTGTCCTCTACTATTACAGCCTAGTTGGATATGATTGCCTTCCTCATTGTGGTGGTAAGAGGAAATTCAATGATATAAAGGATTACTCTTTGTACATTATATTGACTTATAAATTTAAGCCTTTTGAAACAACAATAAAAAAGTATTTACTAGTTTCATCCAACCTCCCCTCCAAGCATATAGGACATTTCCAAATTGAAATATTCATCTCTATGAGAAGAACTAGAAAACTTGCTGGTTATATTTGTAATTTTATTTCCTAAAGTCACATATACTGAACAAAAGGAGACCCAAGCTCCAAAACTTCTCATAAAATTCCATATTGTGCACCTTTATTAAGTTAAATTCCATACATATATGGAGCAAACGCTTTGTTGGATTCCACTTATGTAATGATTCAAGGATTCAACTTGTCTGAAGGATACAAATGCTACTACAACAATTGCTTCACAATATAGCACGCAAACCTATCCAAACTTGCCATGAGTGCCCCATGCGGGTTGAAGAATACTCCAACCAAGGCATGAATGGTCACACAGGTAAATCACCCCCTATAGGGCTTTCATTTCATACACGAGTCCCTAACACACATCAAACCTGGATTTTTTAAGGATTTTATGACAATTGTTTATACTTTTGTCACATTTTCTAATGCAAAAAAGGCTATATCAAATTTTTATATTGTTATTTTAGGGCACACAATGCACTTAAAACCCCTCCAAATAGTTTGTAAATGAGAATTGAGTTCTCTTACCATCCCTGCTCATGCCCAAAATTGGAGCTTTAACCATCAAAATTGGACTAGAACTTACCAAAGCTAGTTTTATGTTGTTATTCATCACCTTTTAAGACTGAAACATGCCCAAAAATGTATTTCAACCCTTAGATTCAGCCCATATTCAAAGGTTATGTCTTGTTACTGCTAATTTATAGTCGAAAATGATCCCCACAAGACAATTGTGAAATCATTCCTAAAGGCTTCCTGGCCAACTCAGCAGTAACCCCCAAGTAAGTATCTTCAACATTGTTCAATACATATGCCGCCTTCTCAGCACTGCAGGTTATGGTTTCTTGTGGAGCTAAACTAGAACTCAGACTATATATATGTGTAACTTTTCATTTGAATGGGTTATCCTGAGCTCTCATTACCTACGTAAATACTTATATAAAACCCAAAAAATCCATGTTTTTTTTGTGGGGGAGGACGTACATATTTCGAAACCTTCTCGTTTTAGGGTTACAGGCCAGGAGGGAGAGGTTGCAGAACAAAAAGAAAGTTTCCCTTTGATGGGTAGGAATTCCCTCGGACCCTTTCCCCCACTTCCATAGCTGACTAGTAAGGCTCTGGATCCATAGCTACTCACTTGGCTACTTGGATTGGCTTATATCCTTGGTTACTCAACTTGGTTACCACCCTATACTCCCTAAATAAAAACAACCTGTTTAACCCGTCTGCAGCTTATTCTAAAATATCAAATTTTCAACATCTTGGCGCTTCAAGATATCAAAGTTTTGTGTTTTCTTCTTTGAGAAAGCATCATTTTACTTCATTGCCTCCTATTCACCCTCCTTAAGTGTCTTTCTCTCTTTCATGAAAATGAACAGACAAAGCATAATGAATCTATTGACTGCCAACTTTTTTTTACCATCCACCAATTGAAACAAACCCTCATCTTTGGCACTTATAAATCATCTTCTTGCACTTCTTGCCAACAATTAAAATTTGATTATTACTGAAGGAAAACATTGAATTGTGGGCTATGCTTCATTATCCAACTAACAGAAAATAATTTTTTCTGTGAACCAGAGACATCATCATAAATAACAACCTCTTACCTCTCATCTAAAATTTCCCACTTAGCAACTCTGGATTTTCTCCACCACTCGAATACAGAATTAGAGTTGGATTTTTCCTCAACAAAATCAATATACCAATCTTTCTGATTAGTAAAATGTTGTGAGAAACTTGAATTGAGCATAACACTCCTACTCTCCACCACCTGGCCTAGGCTGAATTTACAGCTAATCAACCAGATTTTGGAACGACCTTTTAGTTATTACACAACTGTTGATGAAGTCCAGTTGTTTGACAAACTCACATCTTATCCTTTTATTTAAAAGTACATGCTTATTTTGTGATAAAAGTTTGGTGACAGTTGGCATGCTTCTTTAGTGATTACGGGTGTGCCAATGGGATGCTAGTTAGCGTCTCTTGATACAATTTCTCATGTCAATGGCTCTCCTGGATTTACCCAACCATGTGTTCCTGCTTGTCATTTTTCAAGATTTCCAACCAAGAAATTTAAAGTATTCTTGTATGATATATGTTTTCTCCCCAAGATATTTTACTCTTTAGGTCCATCCTTTGGAGGCATTTGTATTAGATCACTATGGATCAGAGTTTCATTAGATAGTAGAATTTTATGCCCACACTCCTCAGAGATCATTTACCGGTTATGCTAGGCTTTCTGGTAAGTAGCTCATTTTTTTGATGAATTTGTACCCAACCTCCATAGTTTACCCTCAACCTTACTAACTGCTTCAATGCTTCCAGTTTATTCTGTAGTCTCCTAATTCTTGTCTCTTGTCCAATCGCCTCTGTTCATACTTTTGTTGATGAGTCCAACCCTTGTAGTTTTCTCTAGGTCTAAGCTACTATTTCGATGCTTCTAGGTTATTCGGTAAGATTCTAATTGTTGCCTCTTATTTGGCAGCCTCTGTTTTCCCATAACACATTGTTCAGGGAGTCATCCAATGCCTTAAAGGAATAGCAATTTTTAAAATTAAATTAGCAATCTCTTTTGGGAGCTTTTTTCTCATAGTCCTCCTATTTGTAGCATTTAATATCCAATATCAATTGTTTTTCAGGTACTTTATTAGTGAGGGGGACTTGTTAAACAATTTTTAATCCTTGGTGATGGGTCAGTGTTTGAACCTACGATAATATCATGAATTCAACGTACATGAACTCAAGTGTCCTTACCTGTACATTAACCATCTGTTGGACTACCTTTCCAGTGTTGCAGCAACTGCTAGCTTCTTGAGACTCATGAAGAGTTGAAATTTGGTCCAAAGGGCACAAAGCTGGATTCCCACACAGATACCGGGACTGTTAAACTAACTTCTGACAGTAATACTTTGTCAGGAATATATTCAACTTATAAACCTCCACAATTTGGTGTGCCTATGGCTTTCAACAGTCCTCACAAACTAAATTCCAACTCAGTAATACCAGCAGGATCATATGGCCACTCAATTAATTTACATCCGTAGCCAAATACGTCAGTTTTAGTGGCAGTTGTATCATCATCAAGTGCTACTTCTATGAGGTCTGATCAATGGAACTTAATAAAACTGAACCTCTTGACATGTATATCACATCTCCTTATAGAGGTGTGCTGAAGTGGAGATCCCAAGTATGTCTATTGCCTATGTAATGCGTTGTCTCCTAAGTTTTGATCTTTTGTCAATACTCAAGACAATGGAATTTCCATGAATCTTTAAAAGGTAGAAGTCAGAGAGTACATTTACAACTGTCCATATCACCCCTTAAGAGGATGTTGTTTCATTTGGTTTGTGGATGATCCTTTTGGTCTTTGCTTTATTGGGCCTCACGGTTCCAACAGATCTAGTTTTAATGTCAACTGGTTATCAACCCATTCTTTGCAGCATGTCTCCATAACAATGTAAGGCGTTCAAGTAAGGTGCAACCCTCCTCATCAACAAGAACCAAGTTTACCTCACATGTGGCCATCTGGAAATGCTGGAAGGTATATGCCTGACTTGCAGCTAAATTCTTCACTTTCTAGAAGACTTTTTTCAGGTGATCAGTTTGCAGACATAGGTCCAGCAGGTGTAAGCACTAGTGCCCAACCGCACCAGTCCAGTATGTTTCATGTGCCACCTGCTGGTATACAGAGGAGTTTGCATTCAGTTGGATGGAATGAAAGTTCTATGCCTAGACTTGGCAATGCTTCCAGCTCTAATGCTGGTGTAAGGGAGGGCTCATCTTCTCAGAAAGAAGAACCTACTTCAATAAACACGATGATGGGTATTTCTAGCAATACCTGGTTTGCTGCAGGTTCAAAGAACAGAGCAACCAACCATGAATCTGGAAGCTGGGTTCCAATGAACCAAAATTCAAATGGACCTGGGGAAATTGATTCTTCAATGCTACATCCACTACCAAGTATGCCTTTGGGTTCACAACATGTTCCTTTCACCCAAGCACCTAGGAGGAGTGGTGGTGCTGCTCAAGGGCAGGGCTTAGCATCCTCTGTTTCCAGGCCTGCACAAGGCAGTCATTTTCATCCTTTGTGATCTACTCATTCCTCTTCATCGTCAAATATGCCTATGCCACCAGTCACTGGTTTGCAGTTCCCACAATATGTTCGATCAGCATTATTGATGGAATGCCATGGCGATGGAACGGTAGGTGTTCCTTTTGGGTCACTGCAAGCAATTGCTTCTGAGGGTGGTGGGAAAAACAGACTAATGACTGAGGTTTGTATCCTAACAAGTGTTTTGAAGGAAGCTTTGCTTTATAGGCAATAACTAGCATATATGGACGGCATTTTTTATGTATTTACCTATCTCTGAGGTGGCTATAATTTCAGTTTTGGCTCTTGATGAAAGATCCTTGCTTGTTAAAGCATCCTGGGTAGTAATGTGTGCAGAGCAAGTTAGACAAGTGTCTTAATGAATCTCATCAGCTTTGTCCCCAACTTCGAGACACTTTGCATCTATCTTAAAGTAACTTAGTTGTATTCTAAACTGTTGCCTTCAGTCTAAACATTGTGATATCAGCCAAATGACATAGAATATTTTCCCTGTCAAAAGTTGCATTCTGAAAATGAGCCTACGATCTTGAATGTCCCATCTTTCCCAAAAAATGATCCCTTTTCATTGAAGCCAATGATGGAGAATTGTGTATTCAACAACAATTCATGCCGAGAAATCTTTGCTAACTTTGCAGTGATGTATAGCATGGTTATTGGGTTTTTCTTTATAGCAAATCATGCAACAACCATCTATAAGGGGACGCCTTACATTATTATGGATCACATGTAAGGATAGGGGTAGGTGCTACAATGGCCAGTAATAATGTTGTTTTTGTTCCAGAAGAGTTAATTTAGTGCTTTCAAGGTATTGGTAAATTCACGTTGAATCAATTTGGGAACCCTATTACCACTTCAATATGGAAATAAGGATGGCTATCAACTAAAGACTTAGGTTTGTTGGTGGATTATGATCACTCTTGGGAAAATTTTGTATCAAAAATGCAGAGAGTGTATATCAGACTTGGTGATTTTGTTGATGCTTTTACATTTTCTAGCAAACAGATGAGAAAATTAAAGCTTATTGAAAGAAGATAAATATTATTGTCTCATGAAGAACTAGAATTTAATTTAAAATTCAAATAATTTGAATTTTATCCCTACAGTTAATCTTTATGATAAGGGAAATTAAAATGACAAACAAGCAATGATACAAAAATTGAATCTCAGAACTATACTCTAGACAGATAATGGAGAATATTCAACAAGACATTCTTGTTCTTGATTCTGTAATAATGAATTCTTGTAGAAGATAATGTTGTCTCTGTACCTATGGAAGTTGTTGACGGAATAATTAGTTTTCCAGGAATACTTGATTCAACAGTACTTGCACCATAAATGACAGATTCTGTGATTTCTCCTTTAGTCGTTGAAGGGAATACACAAGATTCTTACATTTCAACCCCAAATTACTTGAATAAATTCAAATTTGAACTTGAACCTGCATTTTTCACTTTGAAAAATCAATTACAAGAATACTCCTCTCCTTGGTTGTTGACGATTGCAGAGATAATTTCTAGTTTCTTTGAGGACCAGAATCCTTATCATGATAAACAATTGAACATTCTGTTGACGAAGGAGTATGCACTGTTTCAGCAAGATTGTGACTCCCTGTTTTTTTAATTGGGTGAACCCCTTAGATTGAGTACAAGAGAGGGTCAAAGTTCAAACACCTTTACAATATCAGCTTTTTCATTTGACGACTTATGGCTAAGAAACTCCGCATATTTTGTTGGAAAATATTTAAAGTCATTGTTTTAACATAAATAGTTTAATTTTTGCATTAAAAGGGGCTGCAACCAAGCTGGACATCGAGACAATACAAAGTTGACCATGTTCAGGTCATA
>LPNX010744003.1:138478-158821 GCA_001517045.1 Pseudotsuga menziesii | reverse complement strand
AAGTTAGTTCCACATAATTATGAGTTGACATTAGGGTTTAACTTCTTTTTCATCTTTGACCCTTTGACTTTAATCTTTTGTGGTACAAAGGTCTTTTTGGTGTTTTCACTTGTGCCACTTGGTCCTTCTCTTGATGGTCTCATAGACCAAGGCTAGGGTTAAATGGTCCTCCAAGTAATTTTGTGGTCATAACAAGTTGTCTCAAGGGTCCCTGTGGTTCATTCATGCCCACTCAAAGTATATCTTCATAAATAAGGAGAATTACTAAATGCTTTATCTTGATCTCCTCATGCCACCAAGATCAGGTGCTAGGTTTCTCAACCAGGGGTATCTAGTCCCTGGAGAAGGTCTCATAGCCCATAGATCAAGGAGAGGAGTGCATGACTTGCCTAGACCCAGTCTAGGGCTTATGGTGATGACCTAATAACTAACCAAGTGCCTCATCCCCAGGCTGCATCAAATGACTCAATGTCAAATACTTGGCAACTGACCAAGTGCCTCCATTCTCCTGGAGAATATCCCTTAGCCCCAGGATAAGATCCTAGTCCCAAACTAGGTTAAATTCTTGGTTGTTGAATGTTTTTTTTTAACAAAAACAGAAAGAGGGGGTTGTATTAACAGGCTGTGCACAGCCATTCATTACATTTCCGTAGGGAGATATAAAGCCGGGACGGCATATAGACAACAAGCCATACAAAGTCTATTTCCCAAAACAGAGAGCGAAAAATTGCTTCTGAACTGCAAACTAAACGAGTTGTAAAAACCCTCACGAACTGACTACATAGCAGAGTGCAGAAAAACATAATTCATACAAAATTTGATACTAAAACCCCTTACTAAACTGGAAGTAAAGCAGACAATGAAATTCAGTTGCCTCTAAGCTGGCGAGGCTGCTGTACTGATTCCTCTTCCATGGGCTGGGAGGCTGAGGTGTTAATTCCATTTACCCTGCTCTCCTGGTTCATTGAAACGAGCCTTTGGAGGTCTGCTTCGATACGCTCAACTCTGCCCAAGAGTTCACGCAGGTTGCTATCCAAATCTTCGGTGCGGGCTCCATTGTCACTGACATCCTGAGAGATCCTGCAAATAGTCTCGCTCATCCCCTTTATTTCCTTGGCTGTGTCTCTATTTTCCTTCACCCCTATAGCAGTCAGTTCATAAACCCTTCGTAGGTTCTTCATAAAATCCTGCATGCCGAGATTATTACCCAAGTGCGCCATAATACCAAGGTCGGACGGAATTGCCAGGCGAGACAGCCGATACTGCAAAGGAGAAAGAGTTGTATCTTCCAAATCGTGAAGGATTGCTTGCTGGTGGCCTGATTCACTCCCGTTTTCAACCTGAGAATCACTTTCCCAAAGAGCAGAAGGATAACGACACTGACAAAGGGCTAACTGGGAGAGATTTTCTTCGACAGTAGTTTGGGAGAGGGGCTGCGCTTGCCTAGAAGAAACCTGAGGGCTCCCAATACCAATTACATCGGCTTCTTGCAGAAGGAAGGCAGGGGCTGTTAACAGACCCTCAGCGAAAACATGAGGCGAAATAATGCTGAAGTTCGACATGGAGATAGAGAAGGGAGAGCCTCGATCGTGCGAGGATAAGAGACACTTAATTGAGCGCCTAAAGGGAGTTAAATGCTCATCATCCGAGGGGAGATGGGATGAACACGTGGCCATCACAAAGGATAAGACATGACGGGGAATTAAATGCTGGAGGCCGCCAAAACGATGGGGAGGGTGACGGCTGGAAGGAAGGGAGAAGCTAGAAGAGGGGGACCGGAAAAGGGGAAGGAGAGGGAGAAAGGTGGAAGGAAAAGGGAGAAGGGGAAAGGAGGGAGGAAGAGGGATAAGGCGAGAGAGAGAGGGAACCAGAGAGCTAAGGTAGGATAAAACCAAGATCACTATAAGATAATCCTTGAGAGGGTGGAGTTCCTCTTCGACAGCTTGCTTGTTCTTGATTTGATGATGGTTCCTTGTGGTCCTCTTCATGGAATGACTCTGAAGATGGGAAGATCGTCATCCTGACTGTAATGGCCTTGAGGGAGACTAGCTCCAACATTGGCCATCGCATCTGCGTCTTTGTTGTTCTGCCGAAGAATGTGGTAAAATTCAAAGTGCTAGGACAAAAGAAGTTGAGCCTTTTTATATAATCTACGGCATTTGATGTCTCCTATAGGATACCCATTAATCATCTTATAGATGACATGTCTTGAATCGCCGAAAACCAGAACTTTTTGGAGATTTTTGGTCCGAATGAGGTGTAGACCCTGGAGAAGCGCCATCCATTCTGCTTCATTATTAGTTCTCTATCCAAGTCCCCAAGCGAATCGATGTTCCACTTGTCCTCCAAGATCCACTAGGATCCCACCCGCACCTGCCGCCCCTGGTTGGTTGTTGAATGTTAGCATTAGCATGAATTCTTAAAATTTTGCAGACTGTAAGATAACAAAAGAAAAGTGCAGTAGAAACATCAACAACATCACACACATTGAACATGGTAGTTTTTCACGAGTAATGATTTAAAGGACATAAACCCCCAAAAAGCATTAGTAATTCATCTCTTAAATGAGATGACTGAGTTTCTCAATAATTCTCAAACCCTAATGGGTTTGTACCATAGATAAAAAATATACGAAAATGTATTTCATACAAAAATCAGATTAGGGCTTTCTGCCCTAATTCTTCTAGCTGCCTGAAACTTCCAGAATGGCTACCCGGAATTTATTCTTCCTGCCCGAATCTGCCTAGACTGAGACTGAACTTGCTCGAGATTCATGTGTGATCCTTGTCAACCTATATGTGATCCCAGTCATCCTGCTCGAACAGCCTGCTACTACCCAGAACTCTCTGTCTACTTCCCAAGCCCTCTTTCCGAGCCCTGTCTTCCTGCCCGGAGGTATGTCTGCCCTGCATGAATCCCTGTCAGCCTGCCCGAAGTTGCTATTTTTCCTACCCAGACCCTATCTACCCTGCTCGAGCTCTGCTGCTTTCCCGAAACCCTACCTGAGCATCACTGCTACCCATCAGAAGTCTATAGCAGGCAAACTATGGCTGCTCGAGGGTGGTAGCAAGCAGACTATGGCTGCCCGAGGGTGGCAGCAGCCTGCCCGAGGGTGGTAGCAGTTGCCCAAGGGTGTTGGCAGCATGCCTAAGCTCTGCTAAGGCTTGTTGTGAGTGACGAAGGGCAGAGGGAGGTGCCTAGACAGGAGATCTGGCCTGCCTGTGAATAGACCAAGACTGCCCGTGAGGGAAGAAGGTTGCCCGTGAGAATTCTAAAGGTGATGTGAGGGTTTAGAAGAAACCTTAGCTTGTGAAAAGAGAGAAGGTGTTGCTACTATTGTTCATCAATGGTGAAACCCTAGTTTAGGATTAGACTGGAAAATAGTGGGTGCCCTAGCTAGAATCCTCCATGCTAGGGCATAACCACAAAATATGCCCTCCACAATGTGAGCGAAAATCTTCCTTGAGTAGTTGTAGGATCATGAGCAAGTGTGTGTAACAAAATGAAATGGATTTATCTTCTTTTATGTCCTTTGAATCACTTGTAAGTGGACCAAAACTTAAAAGAACAAAATAATATTATTTTATTATTTTATCTTTTTTACTTTTACCTTTAGTGGTACTAAAGGTATTTTTGCACTTTCACTTTGACTCCTTAGTGGTACTAAGGGTCCTTATGTATTTTTTACTTTTACTTTAGCCTTCTTCAAGTGCCCTGTGGTCAAAACAAGTGGTCCTTCATCCCCACTCAAAGTACGTCATCATAAACAGAGAGAATTACTAATGCTTTTATCTCACACTCTATGTGACATCAAGATCGGGTACTAGGTGTCTTAACCAAGGGTAGCTAAGACTTGGAGAAGATCACAAAACCCACATATCGAGGGTCAAAGTGTCTCACATGCCCAGACTCATTTTAGGGCTTATAGTTATATCCTCGTAACAGACCAGGTGCATCAGCCATAAGCTGCAAAATTTGACCCAAGGTCAATTATTTGGTAACAGACCAAGCACTTCCATTCTCCTGAATAATGGCCCTCAGCCTTAAGCTGAGTCCCCTAGTGCTAGACTGGGTCATATTTTTGTTAGCTGACCAGGTGCCTCCATTCAAAGAATGGCCACTCTATTCTAGGTTGAGTCGCCCAGTGTTGGACTGGTTCCACATCTTGGTCTCTAACCAGATGTCTTCATTCAACAGAATGGTCACACAACTCTAGGCTGAGTCCCCCAGCACTAGAATGGTTCCACATCCTGGTCCCTGACCAAATGTCTCCATTCAACAGAATGGATACTCAACTCAAGGTTGAGTCCCCCAGTGCTGTATTGGTTCCATATCCTGGTCCTTGACCAGATGTCCCCATTCTCTTAAGAGAATAGCTCTCGATGTTGCTCAGGAAAAATAAACACTGGTAGCTAAATGGGTGCCTCCATTCAATGAATGGCACCCAAATCTAGGCTAAGACCCCCAATCCCAGACTAGGTCAAATTCCTGGTAACTAACCAGGTGCCTCCATTCTCCTAGAGAATGGCCCTCAGCCCCAGGCTGAGTCCCCTAGTCCCAGACTAGGTCGAATTCCTGGTAACCAACCAGGTGCCTCCATTCAAAGAATGGCCCTCAGCCCCAGGATGAGTCCCCTAGTCCCAGATTGGGTCAAATTCCTGGTAGCTGACGAGGTGCCTCCATTCAAAGAATGGCCCTCAACACCAGGCTGAGCCCCCCAGTCCCATACTGGTTCAATTTCCTCGTAGAGTGAATAATTGTCCCACGTAGAGTGAATAATTGTCCTACATGGGTCATATTATTGTTGTTATAATATTTTGAATGACATGGATGGTTCTTGGGGCCTTTGTAAGGTTTAGGAATAAACAACGAGGATGTAGGCCCTAAAATATTCATCTTTATGTCTAGTGGACATGCACATGGTTCTATATCACCTCACATGTCTTGTAAATGGAATCTTTCGCTTTCAACCAGGATATGGGTGCCATTACAATGTTTTTAGCATAGATTATGGGTTTTGGTTCCTTAACCATGTTGCACAAAATAAATCCATGGTATTTGCTATTATGCACGAAAGTAATCTTTTAGGGCTAATGCACCGAGAATGGGGCTCTAAATTGTCTTCATAATTATCTTTCTATGCATAGGTTTAGAGGTTTGGAGGTAATATTGGTTGAGGATCAGGAATAAGGGATATGATTTCATAATGTTTAATAAAACAAAGATACCTTTGAAGTGACAACTATGATATAGGCTCCTCATCGGAGTAGCAACCACTGGTGTAGTTCCCTACTGAAATAGATTGGACCTCTAATCCACACTATTTTAGGATGCTACCCCTCATTAATGGCTAGACAAAATCTATGTGTTTGGATACTACCCATAAGAGGATCAAGGGATAAAAATGGATAGATATAATATCTACCTAGTACAATTGCCCTTTGAAATAGAGTGGTTTTAGTTCACACTGCTTCGGGTTGCTACCCCTCATCAATGGTAGGAAAATGTCTACATGTTTAAATACTATTTGTAAGAGGATTAAGGGTAAACTTGGATTACAGCTTAGTACAACCCCAAATCTGGAGCACACTTGCATCCTCAAACAACTAATTGATAGAAAACTGCAAATTTAGAGAATTAATCTAACTTACAAGAAACCATTAAGTATTACAGGAATTCATCAAGAATTACCAGAATTTATATTGAAAGGAATTTGATGGCACAACGTCAGATTCCTGAATCTTTTGTATGAAAATACCCTGGTTTATAAATGCACACTCTATTCTGGAACAACGATCTTCAAACGAATCCCTAATCAACAGAACTCTAGGTACATCACACCACCAACACGATTATGTGTAACTTCAACCGTAATCTGGATAAATTCCACAGATCGATTCAATGTCCAGAGCTACCACGATATGCAAGTGCTGAAACGAATGATTCTCTTTCTAAGTTAGATTTTGAAATGCCATTCCTCAGTCATCAATGATTTGGTGTTCTCCTCAAGCTGTGATATTGGATCGCAGTTCTAATCTGAGCATTCTCCAAACGCTACACCTACGATCTAACGTAAGAATATCCACAATCTAAAAAAAAATATTTCATACATTAGTATCTTCCTCCTCTCTTCAGAAACCAGTTGATCATCCCTGCATCGAGCCCCTCCTCGAAGGATCAAGGCAGTCGGGCCGGCATACCAGTTGATCATCCCTGCATCGAGCCCCTCCTCGAAGGCTCAAGGCAGTCGGGCCGGCATATTAGGGGCAAAGGTTATGTTTTTTTGTTTTTTGCATTTTCATTATATTTTATTTATTTTTGTTTATTTTATATATTTGTCTTTTATATGATTTTTTTTAAAAGACTAAACATTTTTCATTTTTTATTTTCTTAATTTTTCATTATAAAGTACTTGAGTTAGTTTCCTAAATTTTAGGAACCTACCATCAAGCACCTAGTTTCCATCAATGTATTATATCTGTCCTTTAAAATGATATCCATGTTGATGTAATTGTAACTTAGGGAACATGAATCAACGATGTCCTACATTCCAATGAGAACCCCCAATTGATACCGGCACCACATATTTCCTACTTAAACTATTTCTTAGCCAATATCTATATTAGGAACCTATATATGATTGATGAAGTGAAGGAAACTTGATGTCTAGCACTTTCTCCAGTTTGCTTTTCTATTAATTGAGTTTGAACTCCAGGGATTGAACCTATATATGATTGGTGAAGTGGAGGAAACTTGGTGTCTAATGTTTTCTACAATTTGCTTTGCTATTGACCAAGTTTGAACTCATCCTTACTCTTTGGTCAAATCGACTTTAGTTCTATGTGAGGGCAAGACTAGAAGAGTCTTTCTATCTGCTTCCAAGTACTTTGAATTATATCTATATCACTCTTATTCTTAAGAAAGATAAACCAGATACATTTATTGATTATAGGCCTATATTTCTTTGTAATCTCATGTATAAGATCATTACAACGATTATAGCAGATAGGATGAAGCCTGTCCTTAGGAGATATATTTCTGAAGATCAGTTTGGTTTCTTATTGAATAGACAAGTCTTGGATGCGGTTGGAATTGCACAAGAATGTCTTCATTCAATAAAAAATGAAGAAACAGAATGCTTTTATTCTTAAGAAGGATCTTATAAAGTCTTATGATAGGGTTGACTAGTCATACTTGAGATTTATCCTTATCCATATTGGTTTATCTACTGAGATCAGAAATTGAATTATGGGTTGCATCACCTCTACCAGATATACAGTTCTGATTGATGGAACTCCTACCTCCTTCTTTAGTAGTAATATAGGACTAAGAAAATGTTGTCCTCTTTCGACTTATTTGTTCATCCTAGCTATTGAAGGGTTGAGTCTTCTTATAAAAGAGGAAAAGGAACAAAATAAATTTGAGGTTTAAAGGTGGCCATGTCTGTGTATATTACACATATATTGTTCATGGAAAACATTCTTATCTTTGGAGAAGGTTCTTTCTCTGAATGGAATCATTATCATTCTATTATCTCCTTATTTTGTGATGCGTCAGGTTTGGCAGTCAATGTTCAAAAATCCGATTTTGTGTATTCTTGCGATGATATGGAAATTAGAAACCAGATTGCATCTCTACTTTCTTATAAGATGACTTGGTTAGAAGGGGTTTTTAAGTATCTTGGTTTCTTTTTGAAACCAAATGGGTATAAAAAAAGGTGATTAGGAATGGTTAATTAAGAAGATTCAGAGGAAAAATTAACAGTTGGTCATTTCAATGGCTGCCTCTCGAAGGAAGACTTTTTTCGGTAAATTATGTTCTACAAAGCATTCCATAGGGCGAGTGTATCAAATTCAAAACTGATGGTAGGACGAGGGATCAAAAATCTAAATTGGTTCAATAGGGCTTTATGTGCAAAGAGCTTATGGAGAAGCTTATTTGATGAAGGTTTGTGGGGAAAAATTGTGAAAGCTAAATGTTTAAAATGTGTTGCTATGGTCCATTGGTTTCGGGATGCAATGAAGAAGGCTCAAAATGTTTCATCTATTTAGAGTAGTTTTTTGAAGTCTTTCCCCATTATTAACCAGTGGATTTGTTGGGCCGTCGGCCAAGGTACTCAAGTATTTATTGGTTTTGATCCTTTTATTGGTTTATGCAAATATTATAGGTTATCTTAGGGACTGGTGGTAGAACTCCATAGAAGGAATATCTTTGGGGTTGGAAAGAGAACTAATACAAGAGAGGAGTTGGTTGCCTTACAGGGAATTCTTTGGTTTGTTAGGAGAATGGGACTCTCTTCTATTCTAATTGTTGGCGAGTCAAAAGCTACTACAAATTGGGCTAGAGGGGTAACTGCACTTTACTTTTTGTTTAAAAAAAAAAGTAATTCATTGATACAACTTTGTTTAATAATACAAAGTTGTTTTTTAGTGCTTGAGAAAAAAACCAAAATCCTCGTGGTAAAAAAATGCGCTGGTCTATCATCTCCTTTCTTCGTTGTCTTCTCGAGTTTATTCATCCTGTAGTTGCTTAACCTTTGAACTTTCACTAGGTAGGCAGTCACCAGGCGAAACTAAAATCCCTTTTGGTGGTGAAGAATGCTAACCTGAGTGAAGAACGTTGTGAGATGGCGTGTAAACGAAGGCGATTGAAAGAATCCATGTGCATTTTGCATTTTATGGACGAACAAGTAGATTACTCTGCTTATCAGTCTCTCTTGCAGGTTTGCCTCATTAACAGAGCTCTGCTAGAGGCTAAGCTGGTCCGTGGTCACATCATCCAAAGTGCTTTCAAATTTAATTGCACTGACATGGATCTGCCCAGTAAACTCCTGAGCATGTATGCCAAGTGCGGGAATTTAATCGATGGTCACAAGTTTCTGGAGCAAATGCCTTAGCGAAATGTGGTCTCCTGGAGTATCACGATTGCAGCTTACTGTAGGGATAGCCATGGCAAAGAAGCGTTGACACTTTTCAATCAAATGCAAGGAACATGTATTCTCCCCAATCAATTCACTCTATCCATCTTTCTCCCAGCATGTACTCACTTGGAAGCAGTGGCGGAGGTTCATGAATAAATAATCAGAAGTGGGTTTCACTCTGAAGTTTTTGTGGGGAATGCCCTTCTTTACATGTATGCAAAATATGGGAAGATCAACACTGCACGTTATGTGTTTGACAAATTTCTTCGATGAGATGTTGTCAAATGGAATGCTATGATTGCAAGATATGCACATAAGGGGTATGTTAATGAGGTTCTGGACCAGTTTGACAAAATACCTGAACGAAATGTGGTCTCCTAGACATCAATGATTGTGGGATATGCACATAATTGCATGGTTGAAGACGCTGCCAAACTATTTGATGAAATGCCTGAAAGGAATGTGGTATCTTGGACATCATTTATTTTGGGTTATGCTCAGAATGGGCGTGTTGATGAAGCTTACAAACTGTTTGAGAAGATGCCCGAGAGGAATCTAGTCTCTTGGACTGCAATGATTACAGGATATGCACAGGATGGGTGTGTTGATGAGCCTCTGAAGCTCTTTAAAAAAATACAGAGTACAAATGGGGTCTTCCTTGGTGAAGGGAAGTATACAGTAGAGATCCTAAAGAGATTTGGGATGATGGACTGTAAGGAAATAACCACACCCATGGCATCGAACTTGAATCTACTTTGTGATGCTTCATCAAAGTCAGTTGATGCCATGATATATCGTTAGATGATTGGATCATTGATGTACTTGACGAACACGAGACAAGACATATGCTTTACTGTGAACACCTTGAGCCAGTTCCTGATGGATCCAAGACAAGTTCACCTGGTTGCTGCAAAGCATATATTGAGGTACCTGAAAGGTACAATTGATTATGGGCTCAGATATGACATAGATCAAAAGGTTAACCTGCAGGATTATGTTGATTTAGATTGGGTTGGCTATGCCATAGATAGGAAGAGCACTTCACGACGTTGCTTTAGCATGGGATCAAGTGTGATCTCTTGGTTTAGCAGGAAGCAGTCCTGCGTGGCATTCAGTACAACCGAAGTAGAGTATGTTGCAGCTTGTTCAGCTAGTTGGGAGGCAGTATGGCTTAGGAAGCAACTATCTGATTTGGTTGATCTCTAGTTAGAGGCGACTTGTATCTTTTGTGACAACTAGAGTTATGTGAAGTTGTCCGAGAACCCAGTGTTCCATGACAAGTTGAAGCACATTGAGATCAAGTACAACTATATCAGGGATATGGTGCAGAGAGGAGCAGTGAAGCTCCAGTATGTTGTGACGGACGAGTAGATAGCTAATGTGTTGACCAAGACATTAGCCAGAGTGAAGTTTGAATACTTCAGAGAGAAGCTTGGTGTACTTCAGATTGAGGTTCCTCCCAAAGGGAGGTGATGGGTCCGGAAGACATAGATTCACGAGAGCCATTCTCACATGGTGGTAGGTGTGTTCTCCCATGGTGTATATGTAAGGGATATGGATTATGGTAGATAGTACTACTCATTGATCGACAATACGAGGATTATGGCAACATTTCTGATGATGACTCTGTGATGATGGCTTGACCAGATATGTTAATGACTGTGGCGAGAGAGAGAATACCTTCCTGGATAAGAGGGAGTGTTGTTGTATTTGTAACTTCTGAAGATATTATGATGTATATTATCATTGTATGTTGTTGTACCCACATCAGAGATGTGTTTCCCTCCTTTCAGGATGTCATTATTTTACATGTTCCTTGAGGTACAACCTCTATTGTAAGTCGGGGCAATAGTCCCCAATATAATATTATGTAATGTGCTTTTGGAGTCTCTCTAGGAGAAGTCGGCCTTATTAGGGTTAGAGGCCGGTTCAATCAAGTTGGGAGGTTAGTCATTTGAAGGGTATAAATAGGGAGGCGCCCTCCCTCATTTATACACGCTCACAGTCACTCAAGTGAGAGAGAAAGACAAAGAGGAGAGAGAGAGAGCTACAGAAGACTTCTTATTGGGTTTTTCCATCTTGTGATATTGTCTTAGTGACGGAACTATTCTCAGGAATTTTGTGGGGTTTTCTCCTTTATGGTTTCCCTGGTGAAAATATGTGTCTTGTGTATCTGCTTTATCTTGCGTATCTTGTTGTGCTTGTTATTCTTTCAGATAAACATCCTTATCAAGTTAATTAGATTAGAAAAACTAACAAACTTTGACTGAGGCTGTACAAACCCTTATGCTCCACCACATCATCAGGAGCAAGTGAATAATGCCCCACACCATTGTCATGTAGAGTCTATGGCCCACCCCTTTTGTTTCATGACCATTTTTAGATCGGTCTCACTTTTGGAATGACTAACATTTTGTTGGCTCAAGAAATGGTAGGGAGTATTATCTATACCTCACTTTTTCTTGAGCTTGGTGTCTTGCTATAGCAAGGTTATTTGCAGCATTGGCAACTCTTCTAACAATGGATGGAGCAATAGTAGCAATAGATGGACTTGGAGGAGGAGGGGGCAATATTACCAACACTGATATTTTTCTCTTTCCTTTGACTTTTACAAGCCACCCTTGATGATTGAGCCATGTTTTCTGTGGTATGAATGAAGAAGAATACTATTGTTGGAGAAATGACACATCTAGGAAGTTAGAATGCCTTGAAATCTTATGGAATCCATTCAAATCTTTTTGTCCCTTCGTCTGCACATTGTTAGAGCATTTTCATGTGGCTGAGAGTTAAAAAAAGAGGGGAATATTAATCTCGCTGACTCTGTTTGGTCCTGTGTGTCCAACACCTAGTGACACACAAGGGCATGAGTCACATGAGTCAGACATGAATTTGACATGTGTCTCATGTCTGATGTGTGTCCTAGCATGTCAGGTGTTTGACATGTGGGAAACGGACACAGGTGCCAGGGGATGCCCTGTTTCTTAGTTTGCAGCAGCTATTTTCAGATTGTCGTTTGTATATAATTGTTTACCTAAATTTGTGATGGTTATATTTTTCTTTGGCAAAGACATATGTGCAGTACTAAGAGATTTTCAGGTTCACTAATCCTCAATAAGTGCCATTTTCCATCCTGCCAGTGGAAAAGCTGAGTTTCTATTGAGTTCCTATGTGGATTATTTTTTCCAATCATTAATATAGTGTGCTGATAACTTTAGACTACAAGCACTAAAGTCCATAAGCTGGCATCCGGAGACTGGATCTAACTTGTCTCGAGAACTCTTGTATAATGTGCTAGGTTAACTCAACTAAAAGGTATTTATTCCCTTAGCTGTGACCTATAGTGGGAAGTGAAGTGAATTTTTATGTAGTTATTATTTTTGGTGTCTGCTATCCTCACTTTGTATTATACTATTATATGATCTATGTCAACTAGTTATTATATGATGAGTATGTCTTTCTTTAATTCTACGTAATCCATATGTTTTTGATGTTGGTAATTTTTAGTATCATTTCCAACTTTTGTTTCCTTCATATGGAAGCTCTATGCATTTTGTTAACCTAGTAAATTATGCCTTGGCCTTTCCTCAACCACAATTATTTTAGCCTACAATTTTTCAACCATTTGCTTATCAAATTCAATTGTGATTTATTGCAGGGAGATACAAATTTCAATCTAAAGTTCTAAACAAATAGCATTTGGTAATTAAAAGGGTTTTCCAATAATAGTTTTTCCTATGTCTAATTATACAGGGTAACAGTATAAAACACATTGATCAAAATTCAAGCCGCTTATGCCCGTCAAAGGGCTCCAAGGCCGCCAGTGAAGGGGAATTTAAAATTTGCACGTCATTTAAAATGGGGTTTTTAGTTTTTGTCATTTTAATAAAAAATGGAGATTTTAAATTAAAATTACATTAGAAGAGCTAAGATAAAAATTGCCCATCAACAATTTTTGTGATTTCGAATTGTAACTGTACCATCCTCCAGCTATTTCATATCATATTAAATGAGAAGATCCAATGCAATTCGGCGTGGCATTGCCAATTGAATCCCTGGAGGCTGGACGAGATGATTTCAGTGGCTACATTTCTTTGATTGATGGGCTTTGTAAAATGGGCGAGCTCGATTTTTCCATGAAAATGCAGATTCAAATGGTTGAGAAGGGGATGGCCCCAGATGTTTTTACCTACATCAGTTTGATTCAGGGGCTCTCTTATGCGGATCTATTGGACGAGGCTCTGGGGAGTATTGCTCTTATGGAAGTTATGGAAGTTTTTTTCAGACAACAAGGTTAGTATTTTAATCATCTCGGATTTGGAAATCGAAGAAAATATGGGATCGCTGGATTTTGTAATATTCATCATGTGAAAAGAGCCTAAAAGTGTATATGTATTTTTCCTTGGAGTAGTTTTGGTCTTGTGAAGAAGAAGTCATTTTTAAGAAAATGGACTCAAATTCCATGGAAAATCATGGTGGTAACAATAACAGCAGCAGCCATGATCATTGTTGGCCCTCTAAGATGCAAGATTGGCATTTAAAGAGTGCTTGGGACTGGGAAGGTTGCACAGGGCCTTACAGTACGACCGGGGATAGGTATGAGAGATTACCCATGGCTGAATGGGTTTGTTCAGAAGAGGGTTATAATATTAGGAAGGAGTTATTCTGTGGGACGAACATGGTTCATGAGTCCTCACCCCTATCTGAGCCTCTCATGGTTGCTGGTAATTTTACTGAAGTCATCAACAATGGGAGTTTTTCAGGCAATCATAAGGCACAGTTTCCTCTGGATGTCAAGATTCATCAGAATCCTTTGGCTGAGGGTTCTGTGAAAAGCGAAGGCAATGGATTATTGAAGGTTTGGATTGTAGAAGGGGTTGCAAATGGTGGTAATTTTCTTGGGGGTTCCGAGTATAGCCATTCTGGTCAGAGAAATATGGTGGTAGTTGGCTTGGATGGGACTCGGGAGGAATGACAATTATCAGAGTGCTAACGAGGATCGCATGAGAGATAACATTAATGTCATCAAGGATGTTCAAGGGGATTCCTTAACGTGCCTTAAGCTAGGAAAGCAGCAGCATTTTGGAGATGCCGCGAATCCGGCTAACGTAATTAATCTAGTCACTGGTAGTGATAGCGCTGGCGATTGTGTTTATAAGAAGCCTAGGGCTTTGCCGGCTTCGACCGCGCAACCTCCCCGTTGTCAAGTGGAAGTATGCAACGTAGTGTTGGCCAATGCAAAAGAATATCACAAGAGACATAAAGTCTGTGAAATGCATTCCAAAGCCCCCAAAGTCATTGTTCTTGGTACCGAGCAACGCTTCTGTCAGCAGTGTAGCAGGTAACTAACCAGGAGACGGTTGCACCTCACTGTTTTTTTTTCTGAGTAGGTCAACATGGATCCATACATATTAAGTATATAATTTGATAATACACATGAATAATTGGGTGTTGTGGTGCCTATCTAGATTCCATGGCATAGCAGAATTTGACGACGCAAAGAGAAGTTGCAGGAGAAGGTTGGCGGGACACAATGAACAGCTGAGGAAGAACTCTTTAGATTCATTGGCTAACTCCGGCAGCCAAGGTAATTTTATATAAATTTTCCTTTCCTGTTACTGTAAGGTGGAGATTTGCATGCATTCAAGCACAAGTTAATTAGTTGACAACCTATTACTTTTTGAAGACTTTAGTTTTATATTTGTCAGAGGATAATTCTCTGAATCGGCCCTATGAAACTTTCAAATGATGACTGTGCAAAAACCTCCATTGTTTATTCTTCAGGTCTGCATCTTTTTGATAGTTTATCAATTTCTCAGTAATCTCAAAACATTCAGCTTTGGTTGCTTCTGCTTCCCCTATAGATTTTATTTTATGACTGAAGCTTCGGAGTTCAAGCATAGGCTGCCTCTTGTTTTGAATTCCTTCAACGCCATCAAGAATGGTCTCTTAAGTGAGCACCTTTTCTCATCCTCAATCCATACTTCCAAATTTATAGCCATAGATTGTACTATCCGGCTTGACCATCTGTTTGAGTTCCTTTTTTATTATTAACCTTAAAGCGTCTGAGCAATTGTAGACTTATTCCCCAATCAAATAGATTGAACACAATGTAGGCAGGGATATACATTCACTTGTGCAATTTTACAAATCCCATTAAAACGACAATTCTCATTTTGCAATTTAATTTTTTGTTTCTAATTTTTGTCATCATCAAGTAAATGAAATGTACAATTAATTTATTACTGTCATTTGAAATGTGAGCTTTTTGAAATCCCTTCATCAATGAAGGGCTGCATGAATATATAACCTTCTATATGAAATTAAGACCAGCCCTTCAATCTTGATCCCTGTATAAAAGAACATGTACCAATTTGTTACTGCATTCACTCATAATTTAAGTAGTCTAAGCAATCGACGATTTTGACTTTTCCAACAATCATTAATGGAATCCAGTAATATAATATTTGGCTAGATCATAATTTTTCATTTTTTAAATTCCTTTTTTGATTGCAGAAATGGATTCAGCACCCTTGAACACCCCTGATGCACTGGGATTGTGGAATATCAATAGCTTATATCTGCGATTCCAACAACTCCAACCGCATTTCAGGAAAAACTGGTTGGAAAAATGCCCAGAAAAGTGGTCAAAATTGTCGATTTTTTAGACTACCCTTTAATTTTACATGTCTACAACTAAATTTCTTTTATGTGGGGTTAGCAAGCATCAATATCTAAGAAGCAACCTAGCGAATACCTATACTAGATTTCCTATTTGAAATAATGAACTTGGTTTTCTGAGAAAAGTATTTGATGTTTCTGAGGCAATCGGGCTATGTTGGAGCTAATTTTATTTGAAGAGAAATGCAGCATCTTAATATTTCTTTCACTCTTTATGTGAAGTCTGTACTTAACATACTAGTTAGGAAAACCCTTTTTCCTACTGGGCTGAAGGAACATTCATATCTGAGAAGTTTTATTGGCTATTGAAACAGGCTCAGATGAAATCTCATCCTCACCCAGAAAGGCCAGATCGTCTTCAAGCAATTGCTGCTAGCCTTAGAGCTGCTAGTAAGTGCATGTTCTTACTGAAAATGATGTCCAATTTCAGATTTCTATGTCTTCTTTGGTAAGAGTTGGATGCTACTGTCTGTACTAACAGGAGTATTTCCAACAAAAGTATTTCCTATACCAGCACGAGAGGTTACATTGGATGAGCTCCAAAAGGTGAGTGAATTAAAGATATTATTTGCTTCCATCTTAGAAGCCATTTGAATTTCCTTGTTGTTGTTTGGGCCAAGTAATTTTTTTAATAGCAATCGCTTAGGTGAACCTTCTTACATGGGAATATGTATTTCTGGAAAAATGTAAATTTACTGGCATCAATGACCAGCAAGGTAATTGATATTGGATTGTGTTTATGTTCATAAGTTTGGGTATGCTGGATAAGCTAGGAAGTAAGGAAAATGGGTAAAGCATAGATTGTTGTATGAAAAACAGATGTGTTGCCTATTCTAAATTAGTTTGTCAAGCTGATATTGTGACTAAATACCATTTAAGCTTTGAAAACTATGATGCAGGCTGTTTAAGACTCATTCACCTGGGAGAGTTTGTAGATGGGATCTATTTTCTTATATTTCAAGAACTGCATTTGTTTTGTTCAGAAAATTTCCTGGAACATATTTGAGAGTTTTCTGTCTAAACTGTTGAATTTATATATTATAGGTATGTTATTAAAATGGTTGGTTGTGCAGATTCATTCCCCGCGGCATGTGAGTGTAGTAGAAACAACACGTTGCAAGTTATCAAGGTACAATAATATTACAGTTTGTCTCATGTATGGTGCAGATGTTCTCACAAGTTTTTAGTTTTTTTGGATTTTAATGTGGTTTTTTTCTTTTATCTGTTTCAAGCTCCCTTTGCATTTATGAAGCTTGTTAGATCCAAAATGGTCATGTCGATGAATAATGTAGTATGTATATATAATAAGAGTGATGATGTAATTAACAAGTCATGTAATAATTATGTGGCGATTAGCGTACATGTCATGTTCGTGGCAGTAGTGTCCATTGTAAATATGTGCATTTGTGTTGCGTACA
The DNA here is from genome assembly GCA_001517045.1 of Pseudotsuga menziesii. Lineage (NCBI taxonomy): Eukaryota > Viridiplantae > Streptophyta > Pinopsida > Pinales > Pinaceae > Pseudotsuga > Pseudotsuga menziesii. The sequence goes on along the minus strand of LPNX010744003.1, from coordinate 141,805 downwards.
TTGGTGAACTGAAGTGTTCGCAACATAGTTATAAAGTGTGTCGCCTCATATGCTAAGCATTGTGTTCACTGAATTAATCTACTAACCCTTCCAAATAATGCATGCTCCATTTTGCATCTTCATGGGCTTTCCTTTCTCACTGAGCACAACAGAGGACCCTTAGTGTGTAGGAGCATTTACAGGTTGATAGAAATTTTAGAGGCATATTTCACCTTGTCCAGGTGAGGGCACGTTTGAAGCCTTTCCTACATATTTGGAGGCACTCTTTGGATGATGAGATGCTATATGGAATTATAAATCCATTCTATGCACTCAAAGGCAAAAAGATCAAAACATCCCACATTGGAGGAGAATATGATATGTGGCAAGAAAAAGAGGAAGAACGTCCTTACTTGGAATGGTGCCATGTGGCACTAGAAAGTGTGTCTATGGTGAAAGAACATCCATCGGGGACATCAGACATGCTTCATTGGAATTGTGGCTACAAAATGAGGCAGTAAATCAATTATTGGAGGAGTCCTTTAGTAAAGAGAAGGCCAAACTCACTTGGAAGGATAAATTTCGATGTTGTATTTGATCATGATGAGGTCGGCCCAAGTAGGAAGGGCTCCAAATAAAAGAAAGTAAATTTATAAACATAACTTTAAGTTATAAAGAAGGTCAGCCCTAGTAACAGGTCAATAATTAAATATAATTTGAAGTTATGAACATGTCAGTTCTGACCCAATAAAGAAAAAAAGAATCACAATGAAAGAATAGAATCATCAATGGAGCACTTCGATCAGGAAAAGGGGTGAATTAGGGCTTTTTATAGGCTTTGGGAGGTGCACCCTAGCCTAAGAATCTGCCTATGGCTCTTGAGTTGGTTATCAAACCCTAAAGGGCCTTCATGAGAAGTTCCCTAATTAAGTAGCTCATTCAAGGAAAAATTGTATAAATACGAAGAGACTAATGGCAAAAAATGCATGGTTGGAAGTCTGGGACTTGGCTCTTGAGTTGGTTATCAAACCCTAAAGGGCCTTCATGAGAATTGCCCTAATTAAGTAGCTCATTCAAGGAAATGTTGTATAAATACGAAGAGACTGATGGAAAAAAATGCATGGTTGGAAGTCTGGGACTTCCCCTTCAAGCTTAGTTGAAGATCTTTTGGGAGGAAGAAGTTAAGGGACAAGTTCAATGTGAGGTTTTCCATATCTCTTTTTCTATTTAATGGATGACTCAGGTTATTGCAAGGATTGTCATTGCTTTTGCTTCTGAAAATAATCTTTGAAGAAGGGTCGTCTTGCTCCAATACGAGGATTTTAGGGTTGAGATGAAACCCTCCCTAGTCCTTGAAGTAACCTTGGATAATTGAAGGGGTTTGCTGTTGTAATTTTTTGGTTAGGGCTGTTCATTCCATGATTGAGGGTTGTTTTAACTAAAGAAGATTATTCACCGTGGAGATTCATTCAGACATGCTTTGGCTATCTTGATCTTTTGATGATACATGAATTTATGATGTGTCGTTCAATAAGAATGATGTCCTACTTTGTTTACTTCATTTATGTTTTCATGTGACTATTCCTTTATTGTTCATGGTAGCATGCTATTTCTTGGTTGTGATGGTGCATCTTGTATAAGGTTTCTCACTTATTCTTGCATAATCTAAATTTCTATTTTGGAGTAAATATGGTGCATCAGTGATTGGCTTGATAACGTATTTTACATAATATTTAAACTCTCTTGCTCTTTGATCTTGACTCTATTGCCCAATTGGATAGGCAATAGTCTTGGTAATCCATCATCCTTCTATTTTTAAAGAATCTCATAAACTTCTTTTCTAGGGTACCCCTCCATGTGCTTCAAAAGAACGAGGTTAAGGTTAGTGGAAGAGTTGTGGTGACAATCGACAATTTTCTTAAGTGCTCCAGGGTTGCACTTCATTTAGGTACTTGAATATCTTTGAGTGTAGGTCTCCGAGGTGTTATCTCCTAGGTTCTCATTCAATGTCAAAGTCCCAACCATACACATCAAAACTCAAAGGTGACTTTAGATAAGCTACCCACTATCACCTAGGTATCCTTATCTTTAATCTTTAAGGATAGCTCTCCTATAGTTCAATCCGGGGGGCAGGGTGTCACTTGTTTGGTCATTAATGTATGAGGCCAAGTTGTTCTTTATCCAGTCTGTTTGCAGGGTTTGATGTTGCTGTTTAAGCCCTCGACCCTTTGCATGGCTCAGAGTCCAGACTGTGAGCTGTTAATGCACAATAGGCGGAATTGTTGGTTATCTGTTGGTTGTCCGTGGTCGAGGCTGGAATTTGCATGATTTATTTGTTTGAACAGCTCATTGTGCTATATCTCTTGAGCATTGTTTCCCATGGTCATCTTGGGATTAAGGGCATATGATTTTACTACTTATTGCTAAGACTTGGTGATTGACAACCTTACTGCTGTAACAATTTAGATAACAACAACACACTCTAAATTTGACTATTCTAAAATTCCTTAGAGCAAAAACAACTTCTGTCGCACACACAATCACTTGCTAATCAAGTTTCAGTAAATACTTCTGTTCTAAAAATCATTCTATTCCTAGAGGATCATCTCTAACAAAAAAAACTAACTTCAAAATCACAGGTACGTGTCACAAAGCAACATAGACTTTCTAGAGGGCGTTCATGTTTCCTAGCTTATTATCATTTGTCCCAAAAACACCATTTAATTGTAGAAATATTAAACTTGTTGTACAATACCACCTAGCAGATTCAATGCAATCTGATTTTCCTTCCTTTCACAATGCCATCTTGCCCTCATAACCTTGTACCTTTTACAAAATTTGATGTTGAACCTGTACTATTTCTTGGATTTCTTTCTTTTATGTCTGTCTACAGTGACAATTTAGAAATAAACTCGAGAAGCCAGGCTACAGTGAGATCTATTTTCTCAAAATCCCTTTAGTACTGTAACGAGACCTGCCTACCCTGCCAAAGTCATTCTTAGATCAAATTAATTTTATCTCCTTTTTTATGGTCTCTATATGTGATTACATCTCTGTGATGCAATTTACATGATCTACCAAGAGATCATGGCACCTGTAGTCACTGGAATCGTGGTTAAATCTTATTGCATGTATGCAACTGGTGTATGATTCTCATGGTGCATATTAAAAGCTATGAAAGCATGGGTAAATCTTGACCATGTTTTGCATTTTTCTGGAATTTCTACTATTGATGGTAGACTTTGAACTTTACAAAATCTGCTTACTATAATATCGATATAGGAAAGTAGACATTCAGACCTGTTGCGACCTGATATGCTACTAAATTGAGGAGATTTCATTGGGAAA
>LPNX010744003.1:123632-138170 GCA_001517045.1 Pseudotsuga menziesii | reverse complement strand
AATTTAGAGATCTTGAACAAACCATCTTAGGCATAGTGGAAAAAATCGACATCAACAAAAAATCAGCGAGGGTCTAGAAAACATCTTCTCGGCAACATCGGTGAAAAAATCGGCAAACCGCGACAAGCATTAAAATATGCAATTTTTTTACTTCAATAGGGTCAAAATTAGCTTACCGGTTTTCCCCTATTTGCCAAATTTTCCCGTTTTTCCCTGATTTTTCTCGATTTTCTCGATTTTTTGCCGGTTTTTTCCCCAATTTTCCCTTTTTTGCCGATTTTTGTCGATTTTCCCGATTTTTTTTTTCTGATTTTCCCGATGTCCGATTTTTTAAAAAATCAGGATTTTTTTGGGCCGAAAAATTGACAGCCAAGAAAAATTGCGATTTTTTCCACTATGATCTCAGGTAAAGAATACAGACCAACAAATTATCCCAAAAACTATGATAACATACATAAAGAGGCACTTATGCTTCTCAAACTGTCAGTCGCAGTTACACTAGTTCCAGAAGTAAGAAATTCCATTGTAGCACCTATATTGTGGACAAATCTCCAAAATAAGTATCAAGCATCATAATTTGGGTGGTCATTGTATTTTAAAAATCTTTTTTTTTAACGTTTCCACCAAGTTACAGGAAGGAGGACCAATCTCTAAATATTTATTGCACTTGAAGGATCTTAATGATCAATTTTTTGCTATTAAGAATCCGGTGGATGATGAGGATATGGTTGCTTTGTTGATGCGAAGTTTTCCGCTGTCCTTTAATTCATTTGTTGAGTCCTTACATCTACTTGGGGAGAACCAACAACTTACATTTGAGAAGTTATTAACACTTTTTGTACAAAAGGAAAGGAGGCTAGATCAAATAGAAGCATCAAATCCATCCACTATAATGAGTGCATTAAGTGCAGAGTTCAAAGGCAAAGACAAAAAAAAATGCTAGCAATGCATCAAAGAGAACAAATTCAAATGTTATTACTGCAATAAGCCTAGACAGTTCAAGAGATATTGCCAAAAAAAAATATGACTTGGCACGTGGTCAAATGAAATCAAGGCATGCAAATGTTGCCGAAAGAGGTGAAGAAGAAGCAGTGGGTGATTTTGCATTTGTGGAATTACATAATCAATCAACTAAGTCTATAGCCTGGTATTCGACTCAGGTGCATCTCACCACTACAAGTGTCACAGAAACTGGTATGTAAATTTCATTAAAGATAAGAGTAATAGTGAATCTATTGCTTTGGGAGATGGATGGACTCACTATGTTAGAGGATGTGAGGTTGTTCATGTCATATTGAACAATACTTTAACTTATACTTTCAAAAACGTTCGATATGTTCCTAACATGAGCAAAAATCTCGTCTATTAGTGAGATAACTAGGAACCCTAATATTTTTGTAAATTTTCAAGGAAGCAAATATATGGTCACTACTCTCGTGATAACAAGGTGACTATAGTTTGTATTGGTGAAAAAGGGTTGTATAGACTGGTTGATTCTAAAAACAACAAATCCACATGCACTAGTTGTGGTAGAGAATACAAATGTACTCTGGCATTAAAGGTATGGACACCTAAGTTATCAATATTTATTTGTACTTAATAAGACTAATCTGGTGGATGGTCTTCCATCCATTCAGGATTGTTAGAGATACATGCAAACTGTCAATTATGAAAACAACATTGGCTTTCATTTGATACTGACAATAAAACATGGCAAGCCAAATGAGTTTTGGACCTAGTACATGTTGATTTGCATGGTCCAATGAAAACACTTACAATATATGGAGATAAGTAATTTCTATTACTGGTTGATGACTATTCAAGGAAAATTAGGGTTTGTTTTATGAATAATAAGTCAATTTGTTGTTCAAATTTTGTAACATGAAAAGCTTTGGTAGAGAAACAAACAAGTAAACAACTGAAATATTTAGGATATGATAATGGAGGTGAGTTTGTTTCAACTTAGTTCAAAGAATCTTGCAAAAGGAAAGGTATACATAGGCAGTATACCACTCCATACAATCCACAACAAAATGGAGTCATGGAAAGGAGGAATAAGATAGTTGTGGAGATGGAAAAGTGCATGGTGCATAGCCAGAATGTACCATAGCCATACTGGGAAAAATCAGTGAATGTTGTGTTTTACATCCTTAACAAAACTCCTTGTAAATATTTGTAGGATATCACTCCTGAGGATTCATGGTTAGGTAGAAAACCTTTTGTAAGAGATTTTCGTATTTTTAGTTGTATTTCTTTTGCAAATATTCCCAAGGAAAAACATTCCTAATGAATAACTGGATGTTTCTACGAACAAAATTATGATTAATAGAGATGTTGTAGATGAGAAAATATCATTCTTCTGTGATGATGGTAAATCTATGGATGGTAAATCTTTGCCCCCACAGCGAAAATGGTAACTTTTCGACTAGTTATCTCCATTTCTGCTCATTCTAGATGGAAGATATACAGATGGATGTTAAAAGTGCCTTGATGTAACCGCAAGGGTTTCATATTTTTGGAAAGAAAAATTTGGTTTGTTGGTTGGTAAAGTCCTTGTATGGACTCAAGCAGGCTCCTCAAGCCTGCTTTTTTAAACTTGATCAATACCTTAGAGATTCTAGAGTTAGAAAAACCTATTATGAACCCACTTGCTAGGTCAAAAACAGTGACGATGATATATTGATCTTATTCTGTCTATGTTGATGGTCTTCCCATCACCAAAAGCAGTGCCAACAAGATTCAACAGGTGGAATTTGATATTTGATCTATTTTTGAAATTACTAATTAAAGCCTGCTTCATTATTGTTTAGGTGTAGAATTTTTGCAATCTAAGCACGCTATCTTTTTATCACAAGTCAAGTATTCCAAAGCACTCTTCAAAAAATTCAGAATGACTGAATGTAATCCTACATCTACACCTATGGAAGTTGGCATAAAACTCTCAACTTACACGGACTCACCACTAGTCAACGAGTCATTGTATTGGAAATTGGTTGGTAGTTTGATTTATCTTACTACCACCCAATCATATCTATGTTTTTTAGTTATTTGTCTCTTTCTCAATTCATGTCTAATTCCAAAGAGTTACATTGGCAAGTTGCAAAATGAGTCCGTCAATATTCAAAGGGACCCTAGACTTTGGCATTCTATATCAGAGATATGTTGACTCCATGCTAGCAGAGCATAGTGATTTCAATTACGTTGGATCAGTTGATACAAGGAAGTCAGAAACAGGTTATGTATTCACTCTTGGTTTAGGAAGGTAATTTCATGGCAAAGTAATCTACAAGCTATAGTTGGCTTATCCTCCATTGACAAAAAATACAAGGCAGACTTTAGTACAGGTTGTGAGGCAATGTGGTTACGAAAATTATTGGTCGATCTTCAACTCGACCAAGCAGTGATAACCTCACTTTTCTGTGACAATCAGAGTGCTCTCAAAATGGCGAAAAATTCAGTCTATCATGCCATAACTAAGCATATTGAAGTTCATCACAATTACATCAGATAGTTGGTTGACAATCAAGACATTTTCCTTTATTATTGTCCTACAGCAAGGCAAATATTGACATAATGACAAAACCACTTGGTAATGATAAGTTCACTCATTGTGCCATGTTGTTAAAAAGAAATCTAACTCCAGCTAGATTTTCATAATGGTACAATGAGATAACATATAAGCTTTCACTCATAGTGCCATGTTAGAAGGAAAGCTAACTCCAATCAGATTTTCATCATGGTGTAATGTATTTGATGATAATGTGGCAGTGTTAGATGGAAAACTACTTTATGAGAACTAACACACATTAGTTTTTACTCACCGTGCAATATTTTAAGAACAAAAGCTAACTCCAGCTATATTTCCATCATGGTGCATTGTGATTGATGACAATGTGACTGTGCTAGATGAAAAACTACACTATGAAAATTTACACGCATTAGATTTCACTCACCGTGCAACAATTTAAGAATGAAAGCTAACTTCAGCTAGATTTCCAACACAACCCAATGTGATTGATGACAATGTGGTTCTATTACATGGAAAACTACCTTATGAAAACTAAAACACATTAGTTTTCACTCATCATGCTATGTTGCTAAAATGAAAGCTAACTCCAGCTAGATTTCTATCATGGTGTAATGAGCTAACACACATAAGATTTCCCTTATAGTGCCATGTTGTTAGAAGGAATGCTAACTCCAGCTAGATTTCCATCATGGTGTAATGTATTTGATGACAATGTGGGTGTGTTAGATTAAAAACTATCTTATGAAGACTAACATACATTAGCTTTACTCACCGTGCAATGTTTTAAGAATGGAAACCAACTCTAGCTAGATTTCCATCATGGTGCATTGTGATTGATAACAATGTGGTTGTGCTAGATGGAAACATACCCTATGAAAGCTTACACACATTAAATTTCACTCACCGTGCAACGATTTAAGGATGAAAGCTAACTCCGGCTAGATTTTCAACACGGTGCAATGTGCTTGATGATAATGTGATTGTGTTAAATGGAAAACTACCTTATGAAAGCTAATACACATTAGCTGTCACTTATCATGCCATGTTGTTAAAAGGAAAGCTAACTCCAGCTAGATTTCCATCATGGTGTAATGAGCTAACAAACAAAAGATTTTCCTTATAGTGCCATGTTGTTAGAAGGAAAGCTAACTCCAGCTAGATTTCCATCATGATGTAATGTATTTGATAAAAATGTGGCTGTGTTAGATGGAAAACTACCTTATGAAAACTAACCGACATTAACTTTATTGACTGTGCAATGTTTTAACGACGAAAGCTAACTCTAGTTAGATTTCCATCATGGTGCATTGTGATTGATGACAATGTGGTTGTGATAGATGTAAAACTACATTATGAAAGCTAACACACATTAAAATTCACTCACTGTGCAATGATTCAAGGACGAAAGCTAACTCTAGCTAGATTTCCATCACGATGCTATGTGATCAATGACGATGTGGTTGTGTTGATGGAAAACTACCTTATGAAAGCTAAAACACATTATCTTTCACTCATCATGCCATGTTGTTGGAATGAAATCTAACTCCAACTAGATTTGCATCATGTTGTAATGTATTTGATGACAATGTGGCTATGTTTGATGAAAAGCTACCTTATGAAAGCTAACACACATTATCTATTACTCACCGTGCAACGTTTAAAGAACGAAAGCTAACTCTAGCTAGATTTCCAACGTGGTGCATTTTGATTGATGACAATGTGGTTGTGCTAAATGAAAATTTACATTATGAAAGCTAACACACATTAAATTTCACTCACCGTGCAACGATTTAAGGTTTAAATCTAACTCCAACTAGATTTCCATGACGGTGCAATGTGACAATGACGTTGTGTTAAATAAAAAACTACCTTATGAAAGATAACACAAATTAACTTTCACTCATCATGCCATGTTGTTAAAAAGAAAGCCAACTCCAGCTAGATTTTCATAATAGTGTAATGAGCTAACACATATAAGCTTTCACTCATAGTGCCATGTTAGAAGGAAAGCTAACTCTAGCTAGATTACCATCATGGTGTAATGTATTTGATGACAATGTGGCAATGTTGAATGGAAAGCTACCTTACGAAATCTAACACACATTAGCTTTTACTCATCGTGAAATGTTTTAAGAATAAAAACTGACTCCAGATAGATTTCCATCATGATGCATTGTGATTTATGACAATGTGGCCGTGTTAGATAAAAAACTACACTATGAAAGCTTACACACATTATATTTCACTCATCGTGCAATGATTTAAGGATGAAAGCTAGCTTCAGGTAAATTTCCAACACTGGACAATGTGATTGATGACAATGTGGTTGTGTTACATGAAAAACTACCTTATGAAATCTAACACACATTAGCTTTCACTCATCGTGTAATGTTGTTAAAAGGAAAGCTAACTCCAGCTAGATTTCCATCATGGTGTAATGAGCTAACACAATTAAGATTTTCCTTATAGTGTCATGTTGTTAGAATGAAAGCTAACTCCAGCTAGATTTCCATCACTGTGGAATGTATTTGATGACAATGTCGCTATGTTAGATGAAAAACTACTTTATGAAGGCTAACAGACATTAGCTTTACTCACCGTGCAATGTTTTGAGAACGAAAGCTAACTCCAGCTAGATTTCCATCATGGTGCATTGTGATTGATGATAATGTGGTTGTGCTAGATGAAAAAATACACTATGAAAACTTACACATTATATTTCACTCACCGTGCAACGATATAAGGATGAAAACTTACTCCAACTAGATTTCTAACACAGTGCAATGTGCTTAATAACAATGTGGTTGTGTTACATGGAAAACTACCTTATGAAATCCAACACATGGTAGCTTTCACTCATCGTGCCATGTTGTTAAAAGGAAAGATAACTCTAGCTAGATTTTCATCATGGTGTAATGAACTAACACACATAAGCTTTCCGTTATAATGCCATGTTGTTAGAAGAAAAACTAACTCTAGCTAGATTTTCATCATGGTGCAATGTGTTTGATAACAATGTGGCTGTGTTAGACGGAAAACTACCTTATGAAAGCTAACAGACATTAGTTTTACTGACCGTGCAATGTTTTAAGAATGAAAGTTATCTCTAGCTAGATTTCCATCATGGTGCATTGTGATTGATGATAATGTGGTTGTGGTAGATGGAAAACTACACTATGAAAGCTTAGACACATTAGATTTCACTCATCGTGCAACGATTTAAGGATGAAATCTAACTTCAGCTATATTTTCAACATGGCGCAATGTGATTGATGACAATGTGGTTGTGATACATGGAAAACTACTTTATGAAAGCTAACACACATTGGATTTCACTCATTGTGCCATGTTGTTAAAAGGAAAGCTAACTCCAACTAGATTTTCATCATGGTGTAATGAGCTAACATACATAAGCTTTCCCTTATAGTGCCATGTTGTTACAAAGAAAGCTAACTCCAACTAGATTTCCATCATGGTGTAATGTATTTGATGACAGTGTGGCTGTGTTTGAAGGAAAACTACCTTATGAAAGCTAACAGACATTAACTTTACTCATCGTGCAATGTTTTAAGAACGAAAGCTAACTCCAAATAGATTTCCATCATGGTGCATTGTGATTGATGAAAATGTGGTTGTGCTAGATGGACAACCACACTATGAAATCTTACACACATTAGATTTTACTCATCGTGCAATGATTTAAGTATAAAAACTAACTCCAACTAGATTTCCAACATGGTGCAATGTGATTGATGACAATGTGGTTATGTTCCATGGAAAACTACCTTATGAAAGATTACAGACATTAACGTTCACTCATCGTGCCATGTTGTTGAAAACAAACCTAACTCCAGCTAGATTTCCATCATGGTGTAATGAGGTAATACACTTAAGCTTTCCCTTATAGTGCCATGTCGTTAGAAGGAAAGCTAACTCCAGCAAGATTTTCATCATGGTGTAATGTATTTGATAACAATATGACCGTTTTAGATGGAAAACTACCTTATGAAAGTTAACATACATTAGCTTTACTCACCGTGCAATGTTTTAAGAACGAAAGCTAACTCTAGCTAGATTTCCATCATGGTGCGTTGTGATTGATAACAATGTGGTTGTGCTAGATGGAAAACTACATTATGAAAGCTAACACACATTATATTTCACTCACTGTGCAATGATTTAAGGATGAAAGCTAACTCCAATTATATTTCCATCACAGATCAATGTGATCGATGATAATGTGGTTGTGTTAGATGAAAAACTACCTTATGAAAGCTAACACACATTAGCTTTCATTTATTGTGCCATGTTGTTAGAAGGAAAGCTAACTCTAGCTATATTTGTATCATGGTGTAATGTATTTGATGACAATGTGGCTGTTTTAGATGAAAAACTACCTTACGAAAGCTAACACACATTAGCTATTACTCATCATGCAATGTTTTAAGAACGAAAGCTAACTCTAGCTATATTTCCAACATAGTGCATGTTGATTGATGACAATGTAGTTTTGCTAAATGAAAAACTACATTATGAAATATAGCATACATTATATTTCACTCACCGTACAACGATTTAAGGTCGAAATCTAACTCCAACTAGATTTTCCTCACGGTGCAATGTGACAATGTGGTTGTGTTAGATAGAAAACTAATTCGAGCTAGATTTTTATCATAGTGTAATGAGCTAACACACATGAGCTTTCACTCATCGTGCCATGTTGTTAGGAAGAAAACTAACTCCAACTAGATTTCCATCATGGTGTAATGTATTTGATGACAATTTGGTTGTGTTAGATAGAAAACTATCTTATGAAATCTAACTCCAACTACATTTCCATCATGATGCATTGTGATTGATGACAACGTGGTTGTGTTAGATGGAAACTACATTTTGAAAGCTAACACATTAGATTTCAGTCATCGTGCAATGATTTAAGGAATAAAGCTAACTTCAACTAGATTTCCGTCATGGTGTTCTGTATTTGATGACAATGTGACTCTTTTAAATAGAAAACTACCTTATGAATTCTAACACACATTAACTTTCACTCACCGTGCAATGTTTAAAAAAAAAACTAACTCGAGCTAGATTTCCATCTTGGTGTAATGAGCTAACACACATTTTATTTCACTCATCGTACAATGCTTTAAGAACGACAACTAACACGTTGTTAAAAGTTAAGCTAATTATAGCTAGATTTCCATCATCTTGTTATGTATTTGATAACAATGTGTTTGTTTTAGATAGAAAACTACTTTATGAAAACTAACACACATTAACTTTCACTCAACGTGCAATGTTTTAAGAACAAAAGCGAACTCCACCTAAATTTTCATCATGGTGCAATGAACTAACACATATTAGCTTTCACTCATCATGACATGTTGTTAGAAGGAAAACTAATTCCAGCTAAATTTCCATCATGGTATAATGTAGGACAATGTGGCTGTGTTAGATGGAAAACTAACTTATGATAACTAACAAATTAGCTTTTACTCACCGTGCAATGTCTTAAGAATGAAATGTAACTCCAAATAGATTTTCATCATGGTGAATTGTGATTGATGACAATGTGGTTGTGCTAGATGAAAAACTACATTATGAAAACTAACACACATTAGATTTCACTCACCGTGCAACGATTTAATGACGAAATCCAACTCCAAGTAGATCTCCATTGCGGTGCAATGTAATTGATGAAAATGTAGTCGTGGTAGATGAAAAACTACCTTATAAAAGCTAACACACATTAAATTTATCTCATCATGCCATGTTGTTAAAAGTAAAACTAACTCCAGCTAGATTTCCATCATGGTGTGATATATTTGATGACAATGTGGTTGTTTTATATAGAAAGCCACCTTATGAAAACTAACACACATCAACTTTCACTCACAGTGCAATGTTTTAATAACGGAAGCCAACTCAAGCTAGATTTTCATCATGGTGCAATGTGATTGATGACAATGTAGTTGTGTAAGATGAAAAACTACCTCATGAAAAGTAACACACTTTAGCTTTCACTAACTGTGCAATGTTTTAAAAACGAAAACTAACTCCATCTAGATTTTCATCGTGGTGCAATGTGATTGATGACAATGTAGTTGTGTTAGATGGAAACCTTCAATATGAAAGCTATCGTAGGTTATGTTTCACTCACCATGCCATGTTGTTAGAAGGAAGCTAACTCCACTAGATTTTCATTATGGTGTAATGTATTTGATGACAATGTGGGTGTGTTAGATGACAAACTACCTTATGAAAACTAACATAGATTAGCTTTTAGTCACCATGTAATGTTTTATGAATGGAAACTAACACCAACTAGATTTCCATCATGGTGTAATGTGATTGATGACAATGTGGTTCTGTTAGATGGAAAAATACAGTATGAAAACTAACACACATTAACTTTCATTTATCGTGCAAAGTTTTAAGAATGGAATCTAACTCTAGCTAGATTTCCATTACATTCATACACATACATCAATAATATAAGTACTATGTCCAAAGTCAAATAGGAATTTGGTGGTTTCATCTAAGTTGATATATGTCATTCTCTAATGCTTTTTGGAACTCTTATTGTTATCTCTTCATATATAGTTTATGTAATTTGTATGTAAATTCCCTTTTGCTAGCGCGCACAAGATGTAGGGGAACAATGCTTCGTGGCATACAAAAGGGCTACCCTATTGTTTTGAATTATTGCAACTATATTACCTTTTTGAACATAAACTTCATATGGTTTAACTTTAATTACGAACTACAATTCAAATGTCTTACAGAAATTGGGAGGAGTTACAATGGAAAATATAATTTTGATAAGAGGGACTATGTTAACCTCCTAATTAATGGTTAACTTATTGGACTAGGAAGGGTTGAATCTATAGATACTACAACTCATTATGGTGGAGAAAGGCTTAATGTAGGATATGTTATGGTTTTGATAATTGATGTTATTGAACCACATTTGATTGTGGAATATATTGATGAAGGGGACTTACATCGATGGAAGATCATAGATTTGAGGCATAACAAAGGTAAATCAAAATCTTGAAGCACATGTTAAGTGTTTTTTATAGTACATTGCTTATTATTTTTGAGCAAATACTAAGTTTGTCTAATTTGTTGTATATTTGGAAATGTCTCTTCTGCATTTTCTATTGGAGACAAGGTATATCTTTTGCAATGTGGAGTGACGGTGGGTGAAGGCTCCATATTCAATACAAAGATTGGTCATAAGGTGCATGGAAGTATGGTAAATAAAGGATCCATACTGGTTAACATTGAGAAGGAGTTAAAACATGATGCTCTTTTGCCACATCCAACAGGATTTGAAAATACACTAGGGGTCCATTGGGATCTTATGAGATTTTGCCAGAATCAGATTTGGAACCTCATTGTCATGATCATCAAGTAAATGCTCCCCAAGATAGGCTTACATTCACATGCAAAAAATTTTCTCTTACACATGAGTGCATGGGAACAAGCATGTGCATTGTCAAAGGGATCATAGTTAATGTCTGTGAGGATGACATGGTTGAGGGTGAAAGGTTAGGTGAAAAGGAATTCGGTGTTTTTGTGGAAGACATAGAAAGAAATTGTGAAAGATGTAGGATTGGAGATAAGTCTATACATTGTTTAGTTAGATGATCAATAAATGAGTTGGTGGACAATGAAGGTGAGATTACAAGGGTGAATGAAAATTTCGAGGAGGCGCCCAATGAAATGGTGGTATGTGATCTTATAGAGGACACAAGTCCCTTAAACACATGGGACGGTGATATTTATAATGAAAAAGATCCAGCCTCAATTGCTATGCATGTAACGAGGCCATATAAAAGGATTAAACAAGTTGTGGCTACAAAAAAAGTTGGAAACTTTCAAATACAGAGAGATGAAGAGAAAGAAACTGACTTTTGGCAGCAGATGAATGTTGCAAACAAGATTGTCTTCAACATGTGGATAGGAAAGCCATTGCAGATGCTAGAAGGGGTATGGAACTCTTAAAAAAATGACATTAGGGAATTTGCCTTGAATTCACTCCTTTCCAACACAATCATGTCAAAGAGCCATGGCCATGGCCTACCTCCTACTGTTAGGAAAGTAAAGGACATGAGGTTTAATGGAGATATTATTTGTAAGAAAGCATGGTACAAGATACATAATATTCCTCAAAGCACCTTCTATACTTATCAACATAACTTCCAATAAGGACCTGTCAAAGGAATTCATGGTAACACCAACAAATGCAAACCACGTCCACATACTGTGGCAACCATAGAAATGTTGCACAAAATTGTCATGGATAATTCAAAATTTTCACTGAACCAAACGCAACAAGTTGAATAAGATGGAATGTCTGCTCCTTTAATACTGCTACCATCAACGTACACCCAAAGTTCTTTGTTAAAAGAGATCAATGAGGCTCTTCAAGAGCTTAATTTTCCATCAATATCACAACAAACAATGAGCAAGATTTGGAATACTCATTTTCCATATATGGCATTCTCAAAGAACACTAACTTTAGTAAATGTAGTGAATGTATCGTGTTGAAAGCATAGATGAAGACAATGACTACAAAAGAGCTGGAAGAAAAGGTATGAGCTAGACTGAAGAAACATAACAAGATTGTTATGTGTGGAAGATATTGCTACTATGCCCATAGAATTATGTCAGAGCGGTATCCAAAGGAACACTTGCGCATTATCCATGATAAAATGGACAAAACAAAGACTTCAATCCCAAGATTACATGTCAAATCAAAATTTGTTGCACGAACAAACTTGGGTTTGTCGTTTTCAGGTGTGCTAAAACATGGGCATAACACATGAGGTTTTGGTCATTTATCCCTACCATTTGTACACATGGGATCACAATTTACCAGTACATCTCTTGCAAAGTGATTGGGGACCTTGAAGACCCACACCTTGATATGTATGGTGATTTACTTGATGAGAGTGGAAGTTCAAGAAACACACTTTCAAATGCATTACTTCAAAACTCTATTTACTCAAAATGTAGAGTGTACAAGGATGCTTTCCTATCTTTAAATGGAATCTCAAAAAAACAAAATCTTTATTTTAAACCTCTTCCTCCACATTTATTGTTACAGTTGGACAATGTAGCTAGTGATAATAAGAACCGTTATATTTTCATGTTTCTATCACTATTAACTACACTTGGTGTCTTCATCATTATTGAGGTTGGGTTCTTTCTTGTGGGGCACACCCATGAAGACATAGATGGAACCTACGGAAGAATTTCTTCCAACTTGAAAATCACAGATATATATTTTTTATCTGAGATGATGTATACATATTGCACAATAGAAGAGAAATAGGCGTTTCCACCTAAACTTATTGGCAAAGTGTATGACTTCAAAATTTTTCTTAATGGGTACATCAAGGAGGGGGAAAATGCACTAGTTGGACATCTTAATGTCCAGTACTTCCAATTTCTTCTACTAAATGATGTTCCAGTTATGAGGTATAAAGAATCCATCAGAGAAATTAAGTGGTCGGAACCACAATGAGTTATTGAATATAGATGATGAAGGTCGACCTATATTGCCCACATGGAAGCCATCTTTCTTACGTCCCAAAGACAATGATGTTTATTTAAAAGAACTAAAGGAAGGAATAAAATCATACATAAAATGTGGAAAGAGACTATTGGCAATGAGAATTCACCAATTGTTATAGAGGAATGGAATAAAAAAATAGATTATTGGAAAAGAGTTCTTGATGCATTAGATGGAATCTATAATAACCATACACCCTTGGATGAAAGCGATTCTTCTTCTGATGATTTTTGGCCCAAGACGAGGAAAAATGTTAACGTTGATGGTAATGCACTCTATGCAATATCAAGTATTATGGATGTGGATTTCGATAATGTGACAGATGAACCGGTATATGTTGGACCCAAGTGCAACAAGCCAAAGCCAACATTCGATCCTAGAACCGATGTAGAGAAAAGGAAGATGTTTCTTGTTAGATCAGGTAATGAGGATGAAGGAGAAATGATTTGGATGGAAAAATCCACCTCATATATCTTCCAGGATGATGACATCGAGACCCTTCATGTAAAGATTGATTGGTGGCAGCCTAGTTTATGGAAATACAAGGGAAATATTTTAGAACAATATTGGGTACCAAATCTTGATGACACAGAACTTTGATCTATTCCAATTAATACCATAGTTTGGGCATGGATGCCAAAGAAAGAAGATTGCAGGAAGACCAAGATAAATAAATGTGGTGTACAAGTTGTACTTGATCTGCTTGAGTGGATATAAGGAGATTAGGTGGACATGATTCATGAATGTAATTTTTCTTTTTGAATGAATTTTAGTATACATGAAGAAACATTTTTCAATGTTTGTAGTATAATAAATACTCTTCAAGCCACTTTTTGAGGAATTTTACATTATTTATTGCAAATATGAAAATTTCACTTCAAGTTCAATGTTAATTCATGTGATGATACTTTATGCGAACTAGCTAACACCATACAAATTTTAACTTTTCAATTTGTCTTTTAGATCAACACAACATGTCACTATATCAAACGTGCATAATTATATTCATTAATGCATGTACAAAACCTTTACCTTATTTTTGCTCACTCTCTTCAATACCACTTTGAGCTTTTCATTTTGTTCCCCTGATGATTGGTGTAGTGTCCACTCGAAACATAGGGATGTTTCAATACACAATTTAATTCCTTAAACTCTCTTTGTCATTATGATTAACTATGGAAATCTTCATCCTCAAGCTATACTTGATTTGCTTGAGAAAATATAAGGAGATTAGGTGGAGATGATTAATGAATGTAATTTTGCTTTTTGAATGACTAATTAATATACATGAAGAAAAATATGTCAATGTTTGTAGTATATCAAATTTTCTCTTTAAGCTACCTTTTGAGGAATTTTATATTATTTGCTACATATATGAAAATTTTGGTTCAACTTCATGTTAATTCATGTGATGATGCTTTA
>LPNX010744003.1:70089-123395 GCA_001517045.1 Pseudotsuga menziesii | reverse complement strand
ATGAAAGTGAGACTCTTCATGTAAAGGTTGATTGATGGAAGCCTAGTTCAGGGAAATACAAGGGAAAATTTTAGAACAATATTGGGTACCAAACCTTTACATCAAATAGTTTTTAAATGGGCCATTCTAAAGTTGTGCCAACCTTCTACTAGTATAGGAACTCAACACCAACAATGTACTAGTTACCATATCAAATTATAATTCAATTTCTTAATCATAGTAATATATACAATATTGATGTCATTACATAAACTTAATCAACTTACCATTTAATACAAACCATAGATAATATTAATAGAAATTATGAAAGGAATCAAAGTCTAAGAATTTCATCATTTTGAAAGAATCAAAGTCTAAGACTGTCATCATTTTGATCTGTCACGGAGGATTAGAAATGTGTAATATAGGTGTTAACAGAGTCCCTCTCCCCTCATGTTGTAAAGGGTGTTAGCTCAATGGAAGAGCACCTGCATTACAAGCAGGACGATGGTGGTTCGATTCCTCCGTGCCCTAACATAAATTAATAGATGGCATACAATCTTAATGATAATATAAATATTGTAAGATATCTATATTTTGATTATAAATATTCTATTTTCAATTAAAAACATTGTTCAAATGCTTCATAAATAAATAATGAACACTTGCAATAATTAGTTTAGTTGGTTTTTCCCCTTTCCTCTTGTATATGAAAAAAATCAAATTGTATTGCGCTAATGCTATTCTAGTTCATAATTGATTTTGCTTATTAAAACATCTAATATTAACAAATAAGGGAGGCTTTACTAACATCAATATCATTAAATAAATTTATAGGTAAGAAATTTCTCAAGTTAATCTATTATTCAGAAAGTAAGCATTCATCAACTTAGTTTCTAATACACTACCACTGCCAACAACAACAATAATAAATTATGTTACTATTTTAATTCATAATTTACTTTAATCATTACAAGGATAAAACTTAGACTTTAAAGTCATAACATATTTTTTCATTTTGATTATAAGTGGTGCCAATTTCCAAAAATAAAACAACATACATAACAAAGACAAAAATAATTACCATGACAATGTTTATAATTGTTGTAGTAACAAATACAATGTTGATATTATGTCATAAAATAATCTAATCAACTTAACATCTAATACAACCTATAAATAATATTAATATAAATTATGTAGGATTCAAAGGCTATGCCTTTCCTCATTTTGAAGGAACTCAATCTAGCAAAAGTTCTAAATTTTAGATCTAACCCATCTAGTTGTAATAGAGATGTAATATTTCCTTTTGAATAGTTGAATACTAAAGTTTTACTTGAAATAAATAAAAAATATTAATTGAGAAAGTAGTTCATTGGATTAATTATTCCAAATTTAATGGAATAGTTTTTTGAGTTGATTTTTCTAGATTTAATAGAATACGTATTTAGAGATTTCCAAAAAAAACCAATATGGATGAAGTCCTTGTAATAGAATATTTCCAAATTTAATGAAATATGTGTTAGTGGCAAGATGAGCAATTCAGAATATGTCGGGACACCTTCCCTCTCAGAACAATACTATTAGTGGTTGACTTTGCAGAAAATTACACCCTACAACCACAAAATGTATTACAAACTCAATACTATCACTCAGAGCAGGTGAGCATAATGGTGCATATCACGTATCGACATGGGCCAGATAGCAATGAAGAGAAACTTGTGATACTGAAAGAAAGTCACTTCTACATAAGTGACGACCGGACCCATGACATCCATTATGTGCAACATTGCTTTAAATTATTATATGATCATGTCATAACTATGGATATACCATTTTATCATAATTTCATTTGGTCAGATGGTTGTGCTAGACAGTTCAAGAATGCATGGGTATTTGAATGGTTGTGTTTTCACATAGAATACAAGGTGCCACATGTATGGAACTACTTTGAAACTGGTCAGGGAAAAGGAGAGCACGATGGTGCTAGCGCATGCATAAAAACTACCCTTCGAAGGGAAGAGATGAAGTTTACAGGTGCTCACCTTCGAGACGCTACATCTATAATGAAATGGTGTGCATCTGTCATGGGAGAACAAGCAACAAGGAAACACCTGGTGTGGAGAATATTCTAGGAGGTGACAAATGTGGATTGATCCAAAACACATCAGGTGAACACATTTCATGGAACTTGATAGTTTCATTCAATTAGAAGAAGTTCTTATAGCATGGATGAATGGGATGATTGTGAGTATACAGATACTATTGATACATGGGATCTAGTGACACTTGGTACGAATTTCAACGGGGTTAATGAAATAGACCATTTGGAAGATGATCAAACACATATTTCTACAGAATATGATCACATATCGGATATCATACAAGCAGGTACATGAGTAGTACCTAAATAATTAAATGCATTTATGTATTGTTTACTCGACCTCTGTAGAATTTAATTTATGTACAAATTAGAAATTCAAGACCTTATTTAAAAAATGTATTGTTAACTCGACCTATTTCCTTTCATAGGTCATATATATGTAGTGGTTGCCCCAAAAAATAATGAATGGCATTTTGACTATTGGTTGGCATGTTGCTTAGAGGGGAAACAAACCATTCTCGAACCTGTTACAAATGATGAAAATATTGAATTCCCAATTGGCTCGATGGTTATAAAAGGGGAGTACTTAACACTTGTAGCAAAACAAAAAAGGAAGGGTGGGTATGTATATCAGGATTATAGACCAGGATCTATTGTATACCACATCACCAAACTAGTAGTTGGTATAAACATCAAGCTGCGCACACTTGGTCACAAAAATAGGTCACATGTATGATACTTGCTTCCCCATATAGAGCATGAAAGATTGATGGACACCATCAGCACCAGAGATGATCCAGATGGCCTACTCGTCTGAGTGCATTGTCAGGTGCGTTATTTAACCTTTAAAGTGAATGTTGAAGCACAATTTCAATTATTTATCCCTAGTTTATTCACAATGTAATAAACATGTGAATGACCGATACCATTCACACACATAATATTATTCAGAGGATACTGGACACTATAAACATGATCGTACAACCACAGATGAGTTATCTATAAATCATGCTTGCACATTTTCATTGGGCTCTTTTTTTTTCTTATGATGTGACTAATGTCTAGCCTTTCGAGTGCCTAGGAAACAAACACCATCTATGGCACATTGGAGGCACCAAGAACGGTGTCTTTAGACACCAACAAATAGAAATTGGAAAATAACATGCTCTTGAGTTGTTAAAATTTACATTTTTTGTTGTTTTTAGTTTGATGAACACCAAATTGAATGCTATCACTAGGGTTGACAAGCTATGAGATGGAACTAGGGTTTAGTGACCTCTTTACAAGTTATGAGTTGGAACTAGAAACACATGGACATGCACAAATTGGAAAACAACTAGGGTTTCATGAACACCAATTTCCATGCTATCACTAGGGTTGACAAGCTATGAGAAGGAACTAGGGTTTAATGACCTATTTACAAGTTATGAGATGGAACTAGAAATGCATGGACATGCACAAATTGGAAAACAACTAGGGTTTCACGAACAGCAATTTGCATGCTATCACTAGGGTTGAAAAGCTATGAGATGGAACTAGGGTTTAGTGACCTCTTTAAAGGTTATGAGATGGAACTAGAGACACATGGACATGGAAAAATTGGAAAACAACTAGGGTTTGATGAACACCAAATTGAATTCTATCACTGGGGTTAACAAGCTATGAGATGGAAGCCGGGTTTAGTGACCTCTTTAGAAGTTATGAGATGGAACTAGAAACACATGGACATGCACAAATTGGAGACAAACTAGGGTTTCATGAACACCAAATTGAATGCTATCACTATGGTTGACAAGCTATGAGATAGAACTAGGGTTTAGTGACCTCTCTACAAGTTATGAGATGGAACTAGAAACACATGGACATGCACAAATTGGAAAACAACTAGGGTTTCATGAACACCAATTTGCATGCTATCACTAGGATTGACAAGCTATGAGATGGAACTAGAGTTTAGTGACATCCTTACAAGTTATGAGATGGAACTAGAAACACATGGACATGCACAAATTGGAAAACAACTAGGGTTTCATGAACACCAATTTGCATGCTATCACTAGGGTTGACAAGCTATGAGATGGAACTAGGGTTTAGTGACCTCTTTACAAGTTATGATATTGAACTAGAAACACATGGACATGGACAAATTGGAAAACAAACTAGGGTTTCATGAACACCAAATTGAATGCTATCACTAGGGTTGAAAAGCTATGAGATGGAACTAGGGTTTAGTGACCTCTTTACAAGTTATGATATGGTACTAGAAACACATGTACATGCACAAATTGGAAAACAACTAGGGTTTCATGAACACCAATTCACATGCTATCACTAGGGTTGACAACCTGTGAAATGGAACTAGGGTTTAGTGACCTCTTTAAAAGTTATGAGATGGAACTGGAAACACATCGACATGCACAAATTGGAAAACAACTAGGGTTTCACAAAGACCAAACTGCATGTTATCACTAGGGTTGACAAGCTATGACATGGAACTAGGGATTAGTGACTTCTTTACAAGTTATGAGATGGAACTAGAAACACGTGGACAGGGACAAACTGGAAAATGAAATAGGGTTTCATGAACACCAAATTGAATGATATCACTAGGGTTGACAAACTCTGATATGGAAGTATGGTTTAGTGACCTCTTTACAATTTATGAGATGGAACTAGAAACACATGGACCTGCACAAATTGGAAAAGAATAGGGTTTCATGAACACCAATTTGTATGGTATCACTAGGGTTGACAAGCTATGAGATGGAACTAGGGTTTAGTGACCTCTTTACAAGTTATGAGATGGAACTAGAAACACGTGGACATGGACAAATTGGAAAACAAACTAGGGTTTCATGAACACCAATTTGCATGCTATCACTAGAGTTGACATGCTATGAGATGGAACTAGGGTTTAGGGACCTCTTTACAAGTTATGAGATGGAACTAGAAACACATGGACATGCACAAATTGGAAAACAAATAGGGTTTCATGAACACCAATTTGCATGCTATCACTAGGGTTGACAAGCTATGAGATGGAACTAGGTTTTAGTGACCTCTTTATAAGTTATGACATGGAACTAGAAACACATGGACATGCACAAATTGGAAAACAACTAGGTTTTCATGTACACCAATTTTCATTCTATCACTAGGGATGAAAAGATATAAGATGGAACAAGGGTTTAGTGACTTCTTTACAAGTTATGAGATGGAACTGGAAACACATCGACATGTACAAATTGGAAAACGAACTAGGGTTTCATGAACACCAAATTGAATGCTATCACTAGGGTTGACAAGCTATGAGATGGAACTAGGGTGTAGTGACCTCTTTACAAGTTATGAGATGGAACTAGAAACACATGGACATGCACGAATTGGAAAATAGCTAGGGTTTCATGAACACCAAATTGAATGCTATCAGTAGGGTTGACAAGTTATGACATGGAACTAGGGTATTGTAGGGTATGATGTTATGGTACATGTTATGTTATTATAGGGTATTGTAGGGTATGATGTTAGTATTGTAGGGTATGGTATGGTATATTACTATGGTATGGGATGTTAATATTGTATGAAGTTAGTATGTTATGCTATGGTATGTTATTGTATATTAGTATGGCATGATGTTAGTATCATAGGGTATTGTAGGGTATGATGTTAGTATTGTAGGGTATGGTATATTAGTATGGCATGGTACGTTAATATGGTATGATGTTAGGATGTTATGTTATGGTATGTTATTGTATGTTAGTATGGTATGATGTTAGTATCATAGGGTATTGTAGGGTATCATATGGTATATTATACATGCATGCGTGACTTAGAAGTAGAAAAACATGTAAATTTAGTGTAATTTAGGTGGTGTATGGTATGGTTGTGATGTTAAAAACTTGAGGATAGCCATAATGTTAAAAATTTGATGAGTTATAAATTCTTCCATTAAGTATTGGAAATTCATACGAGCACACATGTGAACCACACATATCATGTTCCATGATCAAGTCAATGATATCATGTTCCAAGATCAAGTAAACCATATATGTATAAATTTGAACCTTACTTTATATTATATATGTATACAAATAATGTTACAAAAATTGGCATGCCACATGGCCATAATACAAAATAGTGGATCAAACTGTACATCGGTGTGTATAAAAAAAAAGTTACATCTATGTATCTCCCCTATACATTTATTCTAGTTATACCCCCTTTTTCTGCCACTGCCAATGTCTTCATAGAAGTCTAGCTTTCTTTTCTGACTACTCACTAGTGATCCCCATCATTGAATAAGAGGGATAGGTGACGTTAGTGGAGACTGCAAAAAAAATAAAAAAAATTGTAAGTTAGCTTACCAACCTATAAAAATTCTATGTACATTTGTTCAAATTCCAAACCAATATAACATTTTTAGTTACTATACGTGAGTAAGTAATGGTGGGTCGTGTTTCCTCACTAGCAGTGACCCTGATTGGGTGCTCTTCAAGCACCGCTTGTTCACTATCAAGATGCAGAAAAAAAAATATATATATATGCCAATGTCAAGCACCAAATCAGAGAAAGAGATACATAAACTTACAAAGAAATTGATACATAAATGTACCTGCTGGCTCGTTAGAGGTGGGTCACTGATTTGGTGCTCTTCAAGCACCGGTGCCTCACTAGAAGCCTGCATAACATAACATATGTCAATTTTAGATAGTAAAAAGAATTAGAAACATATATACTACATGGACGGAAAATGATGTTTTCAAATAAAGTGAAACACACATGTACTTGGTGGGGGGGAAGAGGTGGGTCGACAACAACCTCACTTTGGTGCTCTTCAAGCACCACTAGCTCAATAGATTCCTGCATAAAGTAACAAATTTCAAATAGATACATAAACATACAAAAACGTACAAAGAGAAAGAGCCAAATCAGAGAATGTGATACATCAACGTAAAAAATAAGCGATACATAAACGTACCTGTGGGCTCATCAGAGGTGGGTCAACAACAACCTCGATTTGGTGCTCTTCAAGCACCACTAATCAAGAGATTCCTACATAAAGTAACATATGTCAAAGCGATACATAAATGTACAAAAATGTACAAAGAGAAAGCACCAAATCAGAGAAAGCGATACATAAACATATATGTTGGCTCGTCAGAGGTGGGTCGATAACAACCCCACTTTGGTGCTCTTCAAGCACCACTGGCTCAATAGATTTCTGCATAAAGTAACATATGTCAATTTGTCATATAATACAAATAAAACGAGACATATCAATGGGGGCAATAAGGAAAAAGATACCTACATTCACAAAAAGAAATATAATCAAGATTTGCAATATATAAATATACCTGGGGGACTTGAGGAGGTGTGTAACCAGTGGATCGATTCACTAGCAACGAGAGAAGAGGACTTCTAATTGCATTAGCGAAGAAGTTCATTTTTTGGACATATTCTTTAAACTCACGTTCCTATGTACAAAAGGATTTAAAGATACAATTAGACAATTTCAAAAAATTAAAAAAGTGCATGTTGAATCATTAAAATCACAATTAAAATAAAGTGATACATAAATGTACCTTTTGGCTCATAAGAGGTGGGTAATCGATCTAGTACTCGTCAAGCACCAGTGCCTCACTAGAAGCCTGCATAAAATAACATATGTCAAATTCAGATAATAAAAAGAATCATAGACATATATACTACATGGATGGAAAATGATGTTTTCAAAGAAAGCGAAACATACATATACTTGGCAGGGGGGAAGAGGTGGGTCGCCAACAACCTCGCTTTGGTGCTCTTCAAACACCAATGGCTCAATAGATGCTTGCATTAAGTAAAATATGTCAATGTCAAATAATTAAAAGCATATTTAAGTAAAGCATATTTAAAATAATACCTACATCTGGGAATCTACCTCTACATGAGAGGGACTAGGCTGGGATTCAATGTAGTCATCCTAATCACCTAATGATGAATAATGAAACCCATATGCAATATTGATAGTAGCATCATTGTTCTCAACATTAATCGATGAACTATGCGAATCTGGGGTGCCATGGGACACCAGTTGTATATTTGTTCACATAATTTGTTAGATAATTAAATAAACATAAATTGCGAAACAATTGAAAATTGTGATATAAAACAAAATATAATATGAAAATAATGAGTTTTACCTACAAATTGAAGTAATCCATCATCACAGAACTTTGAAGCACGGCCATAGCATATGCCTCCACACGTTGTGCAAGGGTGTGGAGTAACACGACGCTCTAAACGCTCTGCGTCTAGTGCGATCTGTAGATGGATCCTTACTATGTGATCAGTCAGCCTTAGAAGTTCCAAATCGTAGGCAACATTGCCTTGGACATCAGTCCCATGCTAAAGCAATGTATCTTCCAGGTCAAATAAGGCCTCCTGTGTATCCTCAATCACAGGACCCACATGAGGATATACCCAAGGGGGTTTTGGTGTGCGTGGAGGGTGTGGTACATGGTTAGGATCCATCCTGGTCCCTCCCCTATCCTAAGGCATCCCATGACAAACACCCTGGAATCCTAAAATATCAAAATAGTTAACATGTTTCCCTCGGATGAATTTTGCATACAACTTCCTGAGGAAATAAAATGGGATGTCCCTGTTCCCATGAGGGTCTTCATTGAAGACCATATACCAGCGATCCAGTTGCCCTTTATATTTGGTTCCATGCACCAATCTATGGAAATGTGTGCTCGACTGGCGGATGGAACCAATCCGGTGGTAGGGTCCCAGAATAATGAAAATAATTGGTCTTTTGTAATCTTTAGGTTTTTGATGTCTTTGTAACACAAACCATCAGAATAGTATTTCCTTCTACATTCTCTATATCAGCTAATGTTGTATAGAGCTCCTTGGGCATTTCCAATTGTGTTTGTAATGGTGTCCAATGCCTCAGCTAAAGATTGTCTCAAATGATCCCCCCCTCTAAAAGATGAGCTAAGGCACCTCAATGCACCCAAACGCACAAAAATCTGTGAGTTTTGATCTTCTTCCCCCTCTGGGTTTGGGTTTGGGTTCATGTTTGGGTTTGGTTCTTAGTTATTAGTGGGTTCATTTTCCACAGTATCTTGCTCATTTCTGTTATCTGTTAATATTTAAACAACAAAATACAAATTGTTTTAATTTATCATTCTTTGATTTAATTGAATTTTTTTATTAAATTTGTTTTAAACAAATATAAAAACTATGAAATTAACAAAAAAAATAAAAAATTGAAAACAATTTGTAATTGATAATAGTACTTACCTGCCATTGGAGCCAAGCCACCTCCACATCCACCTCCAAATCGACCTCCAAATGCTCGACCTCCAAATCGCTGGTGTGGTTTATTGCTCTCCCGAAATGCTCACTGTGCAAATGACAAAGTGAGGCCCGCGGCATTAGTTTTTCTTTTTTGTTTTGTTTTCCATATCGCATATGTGATCTATCGCACTTGCGATATATATCGCACTTGAGATATATAAAGCATATGCAATATATAGCGTATGGGATATTTTACTTTTAAAGAACGCATATACGATATATCACATATTCCATACTTCCTTACTAACCTAAGGCTCTTCTTTGGGCTCGGGTTATTCCAAGTGTACCATCAATAACGCATATGGGTTATCGATTTACAATTCAGAAGTGCATTTTTTGATTTCTTTGGTTCTAGAACTAGTGTGTATGCTGATGAAAGTTGATAGCGATCCCAACACAGTTTCAATTGTTTAGTATGTGAACCCAGTGTGTGTGAGGAATGAACCTTCTGCTCACTAGTCCATTGAACTAGAATAATCTTTATACGATACAAATAGGATTGTATTACCATAAAAGAAGGGACAAGATTCGTTAATTGGATGGTAATCATAGGATCAGTCAATCGATAAAGAGCTAATTTTTGGGGGTGTTACCCCTTATTTCTCATAAGGTGTTCACTTAATTTTTCATGAGGGTTTATGGGTTGGTTCTTGAGTTTTCTAGGAAATTCTAAAGTAAGATTTTGTCTTTTTCTTAGTTGTAAAATGGTAGATAACAAAATCATAAATCTTCCCACTCATGAAGGTATTATTTGTAGGATTATCTCAATCTATTGGAATAGTTGCATTTGGAAGTTATGATTTAAACCAATAAATTTTGAATGTAAAAAGATATATATGACCCTAAAACAAAAAAGAAATGGTGTTCATTTGTATTCAATGTCAAAAAGTGGAGAAACCAAAATATGCTCATCTTTGTGAAACAAGGAACAATGTACTAGCAAGTTGTGTGGAATGAAGGGTTATGGTGACAAACTCATTTATAGTTTGGAGGGAGTGGAGAACAAATGGAATTTGAAGAATTGTGCATCCAACCAACATTGTTATTTTTAAAATTGCTTGAATAAATATAGGATAGAACCCATCATTAAGAAAGCAAATAAAAAGGCAGCGAGGAGTACATTAAAGAGGGTTGGAAATTAGGGATCCTAAGGGTAGAGCCTTATTCACATCCCAATGGGCCCTTTTTTATTATAGCAAAGGTAGAAATATTTTGGAGGATTCATCTGTCATATGAAAAACCTATTCTCCTCCAGTTTTTTAGGTCTCTTAAGTTTTCCATGATCTATTTATTTTTGTATTCCAAGAATTTGATAAAATATGTTTTTTCAATTGCAGAGGTTATTCTTGCAGACTCGTTCCAAGTGTTTCCTTTACAACTATATTTAAAATATGATTGCAAATAGTGATTCAATACATCATATATGTTGTTGTTTTGTGTCAAATGTTGATGTGTTTTGAAGATTATAAGAATGATCGTTTCCTTTAAATGCAAGGAATGGGTCTAGTATATATAACACCTTCGTTTCTAGAAAGATGGTACAATTATGGAATTTAGCATTACCTAATTTCATGGTAATTTAAAGTATTGGATTCATTCCTTAATTACTTATCACATTTTCTTTTTCATATCTATAGCTGCTAAAGACATCCATACCTCTTTAATACCTATGGTGTTTTATGTTGTATTTGAATGTAAATGACTTCCATGCTCATTGAACCAAGCCAACAACATGTTCCATGAGTTCTTTGTAGCTGGTCATTGTCTTCATCTTTATTTGGAATGATTTAACATTGTTGATCATCTATACATAAACCTCCAATGCCTGAGATAATATACTACTTCCAAATGCTCCATATCCTCACTGATGATGCTGTTATAGGTGATTGGAGGACCAAAATTCTCATTCAATAGATCATGGGACCTGTTTCTTATTTTCCAAGCCTTTTACTCAATAAATCATTTTTTTAAAAGATGAAAATTAACTCATACTAAAAAATTAGACAAGTAAACAAGGAGAACATAATTACTAATGTTTGCTCAATGTTGTTAATAACTTGCTATCATTCCATGCAAGTACAATCATGCATGCAATGCACCTTCCAGATGGATGTTTATAATATCCAAGGCATAAAGAACAATGTGTGAGCACAAAAGAAATAAATTCCAAAAGTTGAAAAATGTTTCAACCACATCTAGGAGAGTTGAATGTTAAAAGACTAAAGGTCTAGCTAATAATTACATGAAAAATTCCCAAGTTCAAACTAAAGGAAAGATGCATGTTAGCAGCTATGGTATTTTCTTGCTCTGTTGTTTGTTCATATTTATGTTGTGAGGCTTTGCAGGCATGAGACACTATGATTTTGATAAAAGAAGAGGAAGAGCCAAGAGAGAACATTGATTTCCTTCCATCCTGGAATCAATATAATACAATATAAGAAATGGAGAAGAAAGAGACATTTTTTTTGAGTTTGTAAAAACATATTCCACTAATAAGCAAGAATAAAGAATAGTCGACTCTAGTTTTCCTGAACACCAAATTGAATGCTATCACTAGGGTTAACAAGCTGTGAGATGGAAGTAGGGTTTAGTGACCTCTTTACAATTTATGAGATGGAACTAGAAACACATGGACATGTACAAATTGGATAAAAAATAGGGTTTCATGAACACGAATTTGCATTCTATCATTAGGGTTAACAAGCTCTGAGATGGAACTAGGTTTTAGTGACCTCTTTACAAGTTATGATATGGAACTAGAAACACATGGACATGGACAAATTGGAAAATGAACTAGGGTTTCATGAACACCAATTTGCATGCTATCACTAGGGTTGACAAGCTATGAGATGGAACTAGGGTTTAGGGAACTCTGTACAAGTTATGAGATGGAACTAGAAACACATGGACATGCACAAATTGGAAAACAACTAGGGTTTCATGAACACCAATTTGCATGCTATCACTAAGATTGACAAGCTATGAGATGGAACTAGGGTTTAGTGACCTCTTTACAAGTTCGGACATGGAACTAGAAACACATGGACATGAACAATTTGGAAAACAACTAGGTTTTCATGAACACCAATTTTCATGCTATCACTAGGGTTGAAAAGATATAAGATGGAACTAGGGTTTAGTGACCTCTTTACAAATTATGCGATGGGAGTGGAAACACATGGACATGTACAAATTGGAAAACGAGCTAAGGTTTCATGAACACCAAATTGAATGCTATCACTAGGGTTGACAAGCTATGAGATGGAACTAGGGTTTAGTGACCTCTTTACAAGTTATGAGATGGAACTAGAAACACATGGACATGCACAAATTGGAAGACAACTAGGGTTTCATGAACACCAAATTGAATGCTATCACTAGGGTTGACAAGTTATGACATGGAACTAGGGTTGAAAAGTTATGAGATGGAACTAAGGTATTGTAGGGTATGATGTTATGGTACATGTTATGTTATTATAGGGTATTGTAGGGTATGATGTTAATATTGTAGGGTATGGTATGGTATATTAGTATGGTATGGGATGTTAATATGGTATAATGTTAGTATGTTATGCTATGGTATGTTATTGTATGTTAGTGTGGTATGGTGTTAGTATCATAAGGTATTGTAGGGTATGATATGGTATATTACACATGCATGCATGAATTAGAAGTAGAAACACATGTAAATTTAATGTAATTTAGGTAGTGTATGGTATGGTGTTAGTGTAATTTAGGTAGTGTATGACATGGAACTAGGGTTGACAAGTTATGAGATGGAACTAGGGTATTGTAGGGTATGTTAGTATTGTAGGGTATGATATATTAGTATGGTATGGTGTGTTAATATGGTTTAATGTTAGCATGTTATGTTATGGTTTTTATTGTATGTTAGTATGGTATGATGTTAGTATCATAGGGTATTGTGGGGTATGATGCTAGTATTGTAGGGTATGGTATATTAGTATGGTATGGTATGTTAATATGGTATGATGTTAGGATGTTATGTTATGGTATGTTATTGTATGTTAGTATGGTATGATATTAGTATCATAGGGTATTGTAGGGTATGATATGGTATATTACACATGCATGCATGACTTAGAAGTAGAAACACATGTAAATTTAGGGTAATTATGGTAGTGTATGGTATGGTTATGATGTTAAAAATTTGAGGATAGCCATAATGTTAAAAAGTTGATGAGTTATAAATTGTTCCTTTAAGTATTGGAAATTCATACTGGCACACATGTGAACCACACATATCATGTTCCACAATCAAGTCAACCATATCATGTTCCAAGATCAAGTAAACCATATATGTATAAATTTGAACCTTGCTTTATATTATATATGTATACAAATAATGTTACAAAAATTGGCATGCCACATGGCTATAATAAAAAATAGTGGATCAAACTGTACATCTGTGTGTATACAAAAAAAAGTTACATCTATGTATCCCCCCTATACAGTTATTCTAGTTATACCCCCTTTCGCTGCCACTGCCAATGTCTTTGGAGAAGTCTAGCTTTATTTTTCGGCTGCTCACTGGTGATCCCCATCATTGAACAAGAGGGATAGGTTGCATTAGTGGAGACTGCGGAAAAAACAAAATTTGTAAGTTAGCTTACCAACCTATAAAAATTCTATGTACATTTGTTCATATTCCAAACCAATATAACATTTTTACTTACTGTATGTGAGTAAGTAATGGTGGGTCATGGTGCCCCACTAGCAGCGACCCTGATTGGGTGCTCTTCAAGCACCACTTGTTCACTATCAAGCTGCATAAAATATATATATATATATGCCAATGTCAAGCACCAAATCAGAGAAAGTGATACATAAATGTAACTGCTGGCTCATCAGAGGTGGGTCACTGATTTGGTTCTCTTCAAGCATCGGTGCCTCGCTAGAAACCTACATAAAGTAAAATATGTCAATCTCAAATAGTAAAAAGAATCAGAAAAATATATACAACATGGACAGAAAATGATGTTTTCAAATAAAGCGAAACATACATGTACCTGGAGGGAAGAGGTGGGTCAAAAACAACCTCACTTTGGTGCTCTTCAAGAACCACTGACTCAATAGATTCCTACATAAAGTAACAAATGTAAAAGAGATACATAAATGCACAAAGGGAAGCCACCAAATCAGAGAAAGCGATACATCAACGTACAAAAAAAGCGATACATAAACGTACCTGTTGGCTCATCAGAGATGGGTCGACAACAACCTCGCTTTGGTGCTCTTCAAGCACCACTGGATCAATATATTCCTGCATAAAGTAACATATGTCAAAGCGATACATAAACGTATAAAAACATACAAAGAGGAAGAACCAAATCAGAGAAAACAATACATAAGCGTACAAACAAATTGATACATAAACGTATATGTTGGCTCATCAGAGGTGGGTCGACAAAAACCCCACTTTGGTGCTCTTCAAGCACCACTAGCTCAATAGATTCCTGCATAAGAACCAAACATATATGCAATATTGACAGCATCATCAATGTTCTCAACATTAATCGGTGCACTATGCAAATCTGGGGTGCCATGGGACACCAGTTGTATATTTGTTCACATAATTTGTTAGATAATTAAATAGACATAAATTGTGATATAAAAAAAATATAATATGAAAATAATGAGTTTTACTTACAAATCGAAGTAATCAATCGTCACAGAACTCTAAAGCAGGGCCATGGAATATGCCTCCACACATTGTGCAAGGGTGTGGAGTAACACGATGCTTTGAATGCTCTGCGTCTCCAGTGCAATATGTAGATGGATCCTTACTGTGTGATGGGTCGGCCTTATAAGTGCCAACCCATTGGCCTACATTGCCTTGGACATCAGTCCCATGCTGAAGCAATGTATCTACTAGGTCAAATAAGGCCTCCTATGTATCCTCAATCACAGGACCCACAGGAGGATATACCCAAGGGGGTTTTGGTGTGCGTGAAGGGCATGGCACATGGTTAGGATCCGTCCTAGCGTCTCCCCTATCCTGGGCCATCCCATGATCAACACCTTGGAAGCCTAAAATGTCGAAATAGTTAACATGTTTCCCTAAGATGAATTTTGCATACAACTTCCTGAGGAAATAAAATGGGATGTCCCTATTCCCATGAGGGCCTTCATCAAAGACCATATACCAATGATCCAATTGGGCTTTATATTTGGTTCCATGCACCAGTCTATGGAAATGTGTGCTCGACTAGTGGGTGGAACCAATCCGGTGGTAGGGTCCCGAAAAAATGAAAATAATTGGTCTTTTGTAATCTTTAGGTTTTTTATGTCTTTGTAACTCAAATCATCGGAATAGTATTTCCTTCTGGATTCTCCGTACGAGCTAATGTTGTACAGAGCTCCTTGGGCATTTCCAATTGTGTTTGTAATGGTGTCCAATGCCTCGGCTAAAGATTGTCTCAAATGATCTCCCCTTCCAAAAGATGCTAAGGAACCTTAATGCACCCAAACGTGCCAGAATCTGTGAGTTTTGACCTTCTTCCCCTCCGGGTTTGGGTTTGGGTTCATGTTTGGGTTTGGTTCTTGGTTATTAGTGGGTTTGTTTTCCACAGTATCTTGCTCATTTATGTTATCTGTTAATATTTAAACAACAAAATACAAATTGTTTTAATTTATCATTCTTTGATTTAATTCAATTTTTTTATTAAATTTGTTTTAAACAAATATAAAAACTATGAAATTAACAAAAAAAAAAATTGAAAACAATTTGTAATTGATAATAGTACTTACCTGCCATTGGAGCCAAGCCACCTCCAAATCGACCTCCAAATCACCGGTGCGGTTTATCGCTTTCCTGAAATGCTCACTGTGCAAATGACAAAGTGAGGCTCGCAGCCTCTGTTTTGTTTTTTTGTTTTGTTTTCCATATTGCACTTGCGATATATATCGCATATGAGATATTTTACTTTTAAAGAACGCATATGCGATATATCGCATATGCCATACTGCGTTACTAACCTAGGGCTCTTCTTTGGGCTCGGGTTATTTCGAGCGTACTATCAATAACACATATGCGTTATCGATTTACAATTCGAAAGTGTGTTTCCGATTTCTTAAGTGGCACTAAAAAGTGGAACGAACTTTGTGCGAGCGCCCATATAATACTGAAATTCCAATGGTGGCTGAGCATATAAGAATTCAGAATCACAACACTAATGAATTGTTGAAAATATAACCCTTATTTTGAAATGTCTTTCATAATTGAATAACAAATTATGAAAATTAATTGTTTTGAGGATATTTTAATTACTCTTTTAAGGTGAATTTAAATCCTCAAAAAGCGTTCAAAAACATTTCAATTTCAATAGCACTAAGAATTAGTTAAAATATACAATTTTTTTAAAGGTTCATCGAGGTTTTGTGAATGGTTAAATTATAAGATTTTAAGATCACGTGCCAAGTCAAAGGGTTTAAAGAAATTAAAATTTTGGATAGGTAAATGGTTAAAATATAACATTTTATATATTATTTCCATTTAAAGAGTTAGTAAGTAAATAGTTAAAAGGAGAGTTTTAAAGAATACCAACGTAGATCCAAATCCTAGGCTCTATCAAGTGCAGAGAGGAAAAAAACTCTCTTCTTAGGTATCCATTGATTTGATTCAAACCAAAAGACACATCTTATTATTTAAGGTCCACATATAATATTTTTATTATTAATATTTAATATTATTTATGGCGGACATATAATATTTATTTATTTTTTATTTTATTAGGAACAAACATTGCAACTTTGCCCCATACATGGTTTTAAAACCACATGCAAGGCCCTCCTACAATCATGGGTTGTTTAGGAGGCCTTGCACATGATTTCACGGCCCTCATAAACCATGTACAATAAAACCATGGGTTGTTTAGAAGGCCTAAACCATGTGCAAGGCCAACATTTTTTTAGGATAATTCAAATTTTTATTTTTTATTATTTTGTTAGGTAGGAACATTACAACATCTCCCCATATTAGGTTGTTTTTTGGGCAACATTTATTTTGACTTATAATTAAAAAAAATATTTTTTATTGATAAAAATAACCTTACGTAAGATTACAAGATCTCCCTCATACTGTGCTGTTGAGCGCCTCTCGGTGCAATAAAATTTTGGATAACCACACTGGATTGGGATAAGTAAATGGTTAAAATATAACTTTTTACATCATATGTACACTCAAAAGTGTATTTGGAATCATATGTACACTCAAAGAGTTTTTGGGTATGCGTATGTAAATAGTTAAAATATAACTTTTTAATATCATATGCCAAAGGGAACATAAAATTTCCACCAAAGAGGGAACATAAAATTTCCACCAAAGTTGGCCGAGACATAGGCCTATGAAATATCGTGGAGTGGAGACTTTGACCCATGAAACCCTTACCTCCTTTCAAACCGGGTCAAACTCTCACGTCGGACCGTTATCAAAACACAAAAGTTCTCTAAGCCCGTTAGGTATATAAAAAGTAAGTGAAGCGGTTCTTTTCATTCACTCAAACTCTGGAACTAGATTACGCCAAACAGATCGGTTGCCTTCTCATTTTATAACGCGGTTGATATACAGAGACGGCCTCTTGCCTTCTTATTTTTCGTTTTTCTAATTTTTGTGCTTTCGAGTTGCTGATCTCCGGGTTTCGATCCCCACTACATCATTTTTTTCTGTAACAATGACTCCCCCCGTCATGAAGAAAAATGCCGGGCCACCCGCTAAGAAAAAAACTGGGACAACAACTCCCAGAAAATCTCTTAAGCCCGTGAGCTCTACTCCATCGAAGCCAGAGCCCGAGGCCGTCATAAAAGCAGACTCGAAGCCGGAGCCCACCGTTGAAGCTCCGAAAGCTGAAGACAAAGCGGTAGAGCCATTTCAGAATTTGAAGGAACTACCTGTCGCTAAGAAAAAAATAGGCACAACAGCTCCCAGAAAAACCCTTAAACCCTCAACCAAGCCTGTGAGCACTACTCCATCGAAGGCAGAGCCCGTGGCCGTCATAAAAGCAGACTCGAAGCCCTCGCCCACTATTGAAGCTCCGAAAGCTGAAGAGAAAATAGTGCCATTTCAAGATTTGAACGAATTACCTGTCGAAACCGAGCCCGCGAAAGAAATGCCCGTACAGGATACCAACAATGACGACAAAGAATCCAGCAAGGATGCAGATAAGCCTTCTGCAAAAGGGAGCGACGATGGCATCAAGGGAAAAGACTTCGAGAACAGGGAAACCGATGTTGTAATGCATGAAGCACAAGATGTTGAGGATGAGGATGAGGGGACTGAAAATAACGTAGTCATGGGTGAACACAGCCATGGAGATGAAGCTGCTGAAGGAACAGGATGCCGTGAAGAGGGAAACGAAGGTGATGACCAATGTGATGTGGAAATGGCTGCCATGGTCAAGGAGAGGATAAAGCAGAAAGAGTTTGAAGTGTTTGTTGGTGGTCTTCACAAGGATGCTGATGAAAAAGATTTGGAAAAAGTGTTTAGTGAGATTGGTGAAATTGTTGAGATTAGATTGGTGAAGAATCTGCACACTCAGAAGAATAGGGGTTTTGGATTTGTTCGTTTTGTGACCGTCGAGCAAGCCAAACAAGCTGTAGCAGAGTTAAAAAGATTACAGATAAGAGGAAAGCACTGTGAAGTTACACGAAACCAGGATAATGAAACTCTTTATGTTCGCAATATTTGTAAATCATGGACAAAAGAAGATCTTCAAAAGAAATTGACAAAATATGGAATAGACAATATTGAAGAAATAACTTTGACGAAAGATCTACAAAAAGAAGGAAAAAATAAAGGCTTTGCATTTCTGGAGTTCCCTAATCATCTTGAAGCTACAAATGCCTTGAAGCGCTTGCAGAAGCGAGACGTTTTCTTTGGTATTGACATTAGTGCAGTGGTTGAGTTTGCCGAACGTGGCATTGAGCCGGATGAGGAAGTAATGTCCCAGGTCAAGTCTATTTTTGTCGATGGATTGCCACCTTCTTGGGATGAAGAGCAAGTTCGGGACAAATTTCACAAGTATGGCGAAATTGAAAGAGTGCAATTGGCACGAAATATGGCTATTAAGCGAAAAGATTTTGGATTCATTCATTTTACAACTCGTGAAGCGGCACTGGCCTGCATTGAAGGAGTAAATAAGAATGAAGTAAATACGGAAGATAACAAGGTTACTTTGAAGGCTAATCTTCAAAAACCTCCGCAAAACGGACAATCATATGGGGTTCGTGCAGGATATGGTGGTAGTAGTAGTAGTAGGGTTCGTGGTGTTGGTGATAATAGATTTGGGGTTCACGAAGGCAGGCGCCTTTTGGATGAAAGACGCCAACCCTTTGGAAGGGCATATAATGATAGGCGACCCCCTGGTCCTGGTGATGAAGGAAACGATTATAGGAGAAATTATAGAGCAGATGACGATTATCTTGATAGGCGAGTTACATCTACAAACAGATCGGTTGGAACGTTAACTAGACGATCGTCTTTTATGCAGGGTGATTATGGATATTCTGAGAGCATGCCTCCACGCAGGCCTCTATTTCCCGAGGATAGCTACAGTCATCGCATGAATGGACTGGCAGCTATTCGGGTACACGCAGGTATATCAGGGTCCAAGCGCCCCTATTCAGATGTGGATCATAATGATCTTCCATACTCAGGTCGGTATTCCAGGAGTCGTTTGGATTATGATCCACAAGTAATGTCGCACGTTTGAGAAGTAGCTGGTTATGGTGCAGGTATCAGGCCTGCTGGAATTTATGATGCAGGGGTCACAGATTTACGTTATGTAGGAGTGTCCAGTCTAGGCCGAGCTGATCCACAATTAGGTTATGGAGGAGTGTCCAGTGTAAGGCAAGATCCAGAAGTAGGTTATGGTGCAGGTATAAGCAGAGCTGGTGGAGTTTATTCAAGTGACTACGTGCCTAGTGGTAGGCAACATCCATCTGTTTTACATTGAAATGCGACTGGGGTTTATGGATATGGCAGAGGTTCAGCATCATTCTATTGAAGGATTTGGGTACAGACTGAGATGCAATAAATAGGAAATGATTTAATTTGAGCACTTGGATACAGTTATTTAGGCATTACTAGTTACTTGTCATTCTGCATAAGCAAGTGAGCGTTAATGACGTTCAATGAGAATTCGGGTGTTGTGAAGATGTTGAACTGACGTTACAGGATGCCCAGGAAGGAAAAGTTAGTATGTTATCTTGTTAGGAGGAGGTTGGCAGACTAGCTGCCGGAATGTTTTCCAATTGAAGTAGTATGTTTTTGGGATTAATGGTTTCAAATTGAAGTAGTATGTTTTTAGGATTAATGTAAAAATCAAAACTGCATTGGCAATGCAATACTCGGCATGCTTAACAATCCTTGCAGGAGTATGAGATTTGACTTTAGATTTCCATACGCTTTACAAGAGAACTGACTGTAACAGAACTACCGGATATTTTGGTCAGGTTTCTTAAATGGGTTAAGACAGTTTTTCCAGAACTGACTGTAACAGAACTACTGGATATTTTGGTCAGGTTTCTTAAATGGGTTAAGACAGTTTTCTTGCAAACATTAGTGAATTTGGTTTTTATTGTTTTATAATCTTTGAATACCATCTTAAATTGTTATTAGCTAGTTTTGTCTTACCAAGATATATATGTTTGGGTGAAACTCTTGCAGCATTAGTAAATTTGGTTGATAAATCTTTTTGGATTAAATAAATGTTTGACAGTTTCTGTTCCTGAATGGTCGCTATCTCTTTTATTCCAAAGTACATATGGTTGGGTAAAACTCTTGCAGCATTAGTAAATTTGTTTTTTCTCCATGATTGGGGTTGATGAAGAGATATTGATATCCTCAACTGTGGTCATGGTAGTCGACTAAGAAAAACGGTCGCAGGAAAGGTTGGAGGTTTATATCCTTTGTAGGAGGGATGGGCATGGTATTAAGGAATATCAAATCATTCAAGATCGTTGACTGCGCCCAGGCATGGAGTCCATGGTAGATGGTGTATTTGATTCTATTCTTTAATGAGTTTGGAGTTGTTTCTATTTATATTAGGACTTTGATTAATTTTAAGGGTTATATATAGTTTATGGGGTATATTAAAAGGGTATATAGATTATAATATCCTAAATTTATCTTTTATCATGTTTTTTCTATGTCTTGGATTTTAGGGAACTCTTGATTTTTGGGGTTCATTCGATGTTATTATAGTTTTATTTTATACAAAGAGTATTGGTTTTGTGGAAGTGTTATAGACCTCAAAATATACGATTTATTTTATGCTTTGTTTTCTTTAAACTATTGACTAACATTTATATGTTTCTAGTTGATGCTACTCTTGATGGAGAGGTGCCACATGGTTTTTATATATTCAACTTGAATATAACCCAGTTGTTTAAAATATGCTTTTATTAGGATCTTGATATGCAATTATTGGATTTAAGGCATTAATGAGAGTGTATATGTTCATATTTTATGTTTGTTATTGTTGATGTTTGGGATGTTTGTAATATAAATGGATCCACACACAGGATATAGTGGAATGGTCATTATTTTGGTTGTCTTCTTGTAGAGTTGTCGAAAGTGTATTAGTAGATTCTTTTATTTGTATTGATAAGTTTGTCACTGGTAGATTTTTTATATTTGTATTACAAAGTTCATCAATTTTATTTGTGACCTAAATTTGTTGAGTTCCGTATTTGTTTTTATGCTATTTTGTTTTTTGTAAGGATCATTAAGAAGTAAAATGTTTTTGGGTGATTTGCTTTGATGTGTAATTGTTATCATCATCTTGAAATGGATCTAGTTATGTATGATAAATATATGATTTAGTTGGAACATGATGCTTCATGTCCATCATGATTGTATATAATATGTACAAGACATTTTTGACCTGAGGTGTAGACATTATGCTACTTGATATCTATTATTTTGCATTCAATGAGGGTGATAGCATTCAATGAGGGTGATAAAACAATTTTACCACATTTTGCATGCTTTCAAAATTTTCAAGCACTTGGATACAAACACCTCCTCAGTTTATTGAGAAATAGTAGTCTTTAACAAAGTAGTTCTAATGATATTTGTGATAATGCATTAATGTGCTTTTTATTCTTGTTAGTGTATGCTATTTCTCATTGACTCTAAAAATTATAAATCAAATGACATAATCGTATTTTGATTGTCAACAAAAAAAAGGAAAATGTGGCATTTGTATCTATAAACAGGTAACCAAGCTATTTTTTTCTTAGAGGGTGGCTAAAAAATGAGAGATTTGGAAAATAAGCTAATTGGAAATTTCTACACGATATTAAGGTTGTGGGTCTCGATAATACTCCATTGTAATAATGTTTCGTGGGTGCCATAATCACTTCATGGTTTAAAGTGTTTAATTCTCTCAGGTTGTAGGTATGTCAAGATTTGTGTCCCCATATGTTTGTTGGACCATTAAGGGACGAGATAAAAAGTGGATTCCCCACTTTCCCTGAATCTAGTTAGTGTAGTTGTGTTTCACCGGCACCTCTAGTTGCGAGTGACTCAATACTACTTATGAAATTTATAAATAAGTCCATCCTCTTGTCATTCATGTATTTGTTCATCTAAGGGTCTAGAAGTTGAGAGATTCAAGCTCTAGCATATGCTCTTTTATTGCACTACCTTAGTGATTTTCAGAATCAAAAGTTGGGTCTTCCTATCAAAAGTTTCACAAAGAAATTACAAGGTTTTATAATTTGATATAATATTTGTCAAATTTTTACAATATTTTATAATTCAGTGAAATATTGACCAATAT
This sequence comes from Pseudotsuga menziesii, assembly GCA_001517045.1. Lineage (NCBI taxonomy): Eukaryota > Viridiplantae > Streptophyta > Pinopsida > Pinales > Pinaceae > Pseudotsuga > Pseudotsuga menziesii. Next base: position 100,160 of record LPNX010744003.1, on the reverse strand, counting down.
TTTACAATATCTTAAAGTTTAGTGAAAGATTCGCCAAAATTTTACAAAAATTTATAGTAGAATGAAAAATTATCCAAAAAATATATATATACATAATATATTATTGATAAAATAACCTTCAATTTTTCCTATATACTAGGGAGATTCGCTCATTTTTTATACATATAAATTTCAAGAGTGTTCTTAAAATTATCCTTGATTGGGACCATCCATGGTTGCACCCTAAGGATCATAGAGTTCATGAGGATGTAATGTCTTGTTCCTTGGGAATCAAGGATGTGTGGAACTATATTGTTGGTCTATTAGTCTTCCTATCCTTCTTACTTGGTTCCTTCATAAGTTCATTGTACTAAGAAAAAATAATTAAAGATTAGTATTCCATTATCCAAAAGGGCCCGATGTACCCTAGAGTGTTCATGTCCTTTAATACCTAAAAAGGGGTGATTGTTTCTGTTAGGACATACATGCTGCACTAGTGCCCCCCAATGCTCAATGGGCACTCAACCTTACTTCACTTTGCAACTCACCCAATCACCACAACTCAACTTAATGCAACTCTTCTCTACAACTATATTGATAATTCACATTTTGCACAATGGTGACTTCCGACCACATTTGGCCCTTTCTTATAGAACTTAGTTGATCACACATCCATCATGACCAAACCATTATGATTATATTTTCCTCATAATGACCAAATCATGCATTAATCACCTGAATTTGCTGGTGGTCCTGTCAATCCAACGGTCAAATTCATCATTAATGGGCATCTCATCTGAGAGCGTCGTCGAATAATTGTCTTAACTGCTGAATTTATTGTTGATTTAACTCTTTTATGCACCAGTGGATGTCGCAGAGTGACTTCCTAACTATGATACTAACTCGTCTACTTGTGCATCCCCTTCCTCCTAGTGTGCCATCCGCTTGACTAGCATCTCATGCAGAAACATTTTTTTTTGCATCACGCAGTGCCTCAAGCATCGCGCGGCTCTGGGCTTGTCTTGTAGGGATTCATCCTGCTACCATTCAGTAGCTTTGGAAACACTGCACCATCTAACTGCTGCAATTGTACTGCACCTCCTAAAGTAATGGAATTAATGAGATATTAATATAGCCAATTCATTTGTAACTTACCTGGATGCTTCATGAAATTTCTATCATACATCAAGACTAGGACTCCTTGCTGAAATTATTTGTTCTTAATATCTCGATAATGCCAAGATTTTTGTTGATCCTTCTCAACTTGCTGATGAAAACCTACAACAAAGAGGTATTCCTTGAGTTGCACCAACTACGCTAGGATTTGTTCTAGAGCCGCTTCATCATCCATGCATGTCACTTCCGCTATGCGCAAACTTAGAACAATGTACTCCATAGACATGAATGCCTCTTACCCATACACCAATTTGAACAGTGTTTGTCCTGTCAATCTTTTTCAAGTGGTGCGATATTCCCACAAAACACCTGGAATATTCAAATCCCAATCATCACGGTTTGCATTAAACATATTTGTAATAACAAGATCCAATACCTTTTTGAATTCCTCCACTATCCATTTTCTTGTGGATGATACAGGGTACTCTTCTTATGATGTATCTAAATCTCCTTTCTCAATGCACTGACTATGTGATTGATTAAGTGACTCCCCTGGTGTCTCATCAATATCATTAGGCACCCAAATCGAGTGACAATGTTGTCAAACATGAACCTTATTGTTGTAACAGTTGTACAATCTACAACAGGTGCGGCCTCCTCCCATCTTGTCAAATAGTCTATCGCTATAATTATGTACCACACAGCGATTCTCTTCCCAGGTGGGTTAATCCATCCCAAAAAATCCATATCCCATTTATCAAATGGTTGCAACATCACCTGAGGTACTAGTGGCATCTCACCCCCCTTGACGATTTCCCAGCTCTTTGATAGACATCACAAATATGTGCATAGTTTGTCGCATTAGTATGGAGATTCAGCCACCAAATCCCTACACGAAGAACCTTCTTGGTAGTAGCACGACCTCCATAGTATCCACCGGAAACTCCCACATGTGCCTATGCCAATATTTTCCCTTGTTCATGTGGTAGGACACATTTCCTTAAGATTTCATATGTTCCAAGATTATAGAGTTGTCCAGTAATCAGGTAGAAATCTGTGGCCTTGACAACCAACTACTTCTTCTGACTTGTAGTAAGATCCTATGTTGTTGTTCTCGTCACCAAAAACTGAATTATTTGTTCGTAGTAGTTATCAACCATTCCCACTCTGAATAGTTGTGGATCCGACAAACCATCTTCAATGTTTGTTGGTTCCTCACCTGTCTCAATTCGGGATAAATGATTTGGGTTAGCATTCAGGCAACCCGGCTTCACAATTATCTCCAAATCAAGCTCCTGAAAAAGAAGTAGCCAACAACATATCTTCACCCCCAACATAGGTTTATCGACAAGGTATTTCAAAGTAGAATGGTCTGTGAACATCTTGAAGTGACCGCCTAATAGGTAAGGCAAAATTTATGTAATGCATATACCATCGCAAGACCTTCCCTTTGCGTCGTAGTATAATTTCTCTCTGTAGATGATAGATTCCAACTAGATAAAGAAATCGAGTGATCAAGAAATCCTTACCGGAGTTGTGCTAGAACCACTCCTAGCGTAATTGACGATGCATCCATATGGACATGGAACTCCTTGTTCCAATCAGGAAAAACTAGTATTGGTGCGGAAGCCATCTTGGCCTTCAGCGTCTCAAGGTTGTCCTGACATTCCTGACTCCATATAAATACTGCATCCTTCTTCAACAACCTTTGCATAGGAGTTGTGATCGTAGCATAACCATGAAAGAACTTGTGGTAGTATCCTGTGTGCCCTAGCGTCACTCCAAGTTGCTTCAAATTTGTAGGTGGAGGCAAGATTAGAATTAGCACAATCTTTGCGGGTTCAACCAACAGTCCTTGATTGCAAAAAATGTGTCCCAACAACATCCCAAAAGGTGTGTAGAAAATACAGTTCTTCAAGTTCAGCGTGATCTGATACTGTCGACATTGCTCCAGCATCAGTCATAAGTTTTCCAAATGGTCCTCGATCAATTCATAAAATGTCTAGTCATTCATATAAACTTGCAAAAACTTCTGAGTAAAATCCTTGAATTCGGCAACAACAACCCTGGAGAATATCGTAGGTGCATTCTTCGGCCCAAACGACATCATAGTGTACTGAAAACAACCCCATCAGTAATGAATGTTGTCTTATGGAGATCCTCTTTTTCGATCCTGATCTGGTGATAGCCAGAAAATACATTCGGGAAGGAATACATTTCTTAATGGCCCACTCCTTCTACCACCTCATCAATGAATGGTGTCAAAAATGGATCATGCACACACACATCATTCAATTTTCTAAGTTCGATATGAATCCGAACCTCACATTTCTTCTTATCTTGGACCACCATAGGACTGATCCATTCTTATTCTTCAACCGGCTCTATTATTCCAGCATTTAGCATTCTATCAAGCTCAGCTTTGACCCTCTCCTTATGTTGTGGATTCAGGAAATACGACTGTTTCTTTACTGGTTTTACATCGGGCTTCAAAGGGATCTTCATCTCTCTGATATCTCCCAATATTCCTTTCATCTCAGAGAACTTGGTAGGAAACAAATATTGGAATTGATGCAATAGATATGTGATATTTTCCATGGTCAGTAGTCCCCAACATTTGTAAACTTTGGGTTCTCCTCCATCCCAATTTCGACCTTCATTATTTTTAATGGATGATTCACTGGATTCGTCGGAATGTCAAGTGTTGTGACATCTTGACTCCCTTCTATTTTCAGAATATTGATATTCCATAGATCATCACCATCCTCGGATCCTCCAGTCACAATATAGCATTCCATAATCGACTGCATCAGAAATTTCTCATGTGGATCCATGGGATATGCAACTAGAACCACCTTCAGAAAAATGCCGCATATGTCTTACAGTGCATTATGAATAGCTGGACTGGTATCCGTGAAACTAAATATATGAGTGAAACATACCATCAAATCCTCCCAAGTAGTAATCTCTCTATGCAACTCGGCTAATACATACCATGATCGTGGAGTCTCATCAAACGTATGGATAAAGGCATGGACCAACTCATCCTTTGGTCGTGATACCCATAAGGTATTACACTCTATTAGGTGATCTCTAGGGTTATTTCATCCATCCTACCTTCCAGCGTGGTACTGATGTACGTCGCCAAAGAGAAGTATCATCAATCTTCGACACTGTGACCATCCAGTGATTGACTTCTTATGGGTCTCCCACCAACGTGTTGGAGTATCCTTTAGCACTTCAGACTATGCTAGCAATCATTTTGGTTTCAACACCTTATCTTCAAATGCCAATAGAAATTCAGAAAACTCAAGAAGTCCTTCATACACTGGTAATTCAATAGTCTCAATCACGACTTGGCACAATGACTGAGTATTCAAGCCACATTTCCTTAGTGATACCTCATGCATGTGATTCTTCCAATTCTCTAAAGCATAATTAGAGTTAGAGACACCGAATTGGAGCTGTGCCAACCAAGTTCCCTATCGATGTAATCCTCTAAAATTTTATATTCATGATCCCATCCTATAGGTGTCCTGTGATTAGTACTCGTTCTTCCCTCACAAAAGAATATGGCGATAAAGAAACAAATAATGGGATTTTTTTAAAGCTATGGCTCTTAACCTAGCTCGTATGCATCCTTTAGTCCTTGTGCATGTGTCGTTGATGGCCACTAGATCTATTGAACCTCCCTGGGTGTTTCTTTTCCATTTTTTGAAATTTTCTTTTTGGAGGGAAAGGGAAAGGTTTTAAGCCCCTTAGACATCAATGGTGTTTTTTTTTATTTGTAAATATTGTAATGCTTTAATTGTTTTGGTTTTTTTAATTCTTTTTAATTTTTTTAATTGGTTGTATTTATAAAAAAAATCAATGGTTTCAACCATATAGATATGGGAAACATTTTTAATATATGTATTGGATTTGAAAGGTGATTATTCAAACACGACTTCAAATATGATAGTGATTCATAAAATGTATAATTTGGACCAATGTTTTCATGCATTTCAATATTTTTCTTAACTTGCTTTTAAATGAGCATTGGCATAAGGATCACATTATTCTATTGAGCTCATAAGCTTGGTAAGGACTTAATTTCTACATTTCCATAAAGATGAGTCTATTTGTGATGGAAAAACAGGCTTATTGGAAAAAATATTATACGACTTTCATAAACTCTTCTTCATATGTGATTTGAGTATCTTGAACATTGTTCATCCAATGCAACTTGTATATGAAGTTTATTTTCTTGTGTAAAGGTTTGAAAAACATTTTTTTAAAATGTGGTCAAATTTTCTTTTCATATTAATGCATTGACCACTTGTATATTGTATATTTGCGCTAATTAAGTAGAGAATATATACTTACCTAAAAAAAAAAGTTTTGGACAAACATGTATTGCCACTGAAACAAAGTATTGAATACATCATAAAAGTTCATTATGCATGAATTGGAAGTGATATTGCATATGCTCTACATCATTCCATAATATCTAAAACTCCTCTATGATAGGTTGTAAATATGAAATAATTTCCCTAACTTTATGCTTCCCTAAGACAATAAGTGACAATATAAGATGCTCTTGTAAAATCCCTAAAAATAAACTTGACAATAATGAAAATAAAATTAACACTTACTTCAATACTTCAATAGTTCAATGACGATGACGATGTAATTGATGGTGATGACCTAGATGATGATGATGGTGACACTGATGATGATAATCTAGATGATAATGGCGATGATGATGAACTAGGTGACAATGAAGACAATGATGATGATTATGACGATGACTGATGGAAATGACAATGATGAGGATGATAGTGATGATGAAAATGGCAATGACAATGAGACTCGACGTGAATGGAAATGATAATGATGAGTATGATGACTACATGATGATGATGATAATTATTATGACAAATATGATGTTGGTGAGCTATATTATAAAGACAATGATGATGATGGAAATGACAATGACAACTTCAACTATGGTGGAATGATAGTTGAATCCAGTAAAGTAGGAAAAAGGGGTAACCCATGCCAAATTCATGTAATCCTATAAGAAATGGTGGTGGCAAGGGTTAAGAGTATTTCAGGTGAATTGTATGTTTAAGAAAGATTTTTGACACCTCAACTTTATGCAAAATTTGAAAGAGTAAAGATGTGTAAAATGATAGAAATATTGGAGAAATATAATTTTAGAGTCGTCCTCAACGTGAAATAAGGGGGGATCATGGAGGAATTGGAATTATTGTAGTTCTAATTAATTATTGGAAATCAAGTCTACTTTTGTGTTAAATCACTAAGATGTCACTTTAATCATATTTGAATCCCTTTTCCTATCATTGTAAAACCCTAGTTATTAAGTAAAGGACATGACAGACACAAAGTTTGTCCGATCAAATTCTCACTATCTTTATAGGGATTTGATTCCTATATGTTTGAGTTAATTCTCTAGATAGTTGATTTATTTATGCTTCATTACTTTCATTATAAGGTTTATATTTTTTTAAGTCCTTTGGATTATCAAGTTTCTTTCTTGACACATCTCGATTCCCCTCTATTGAAGCCTTAATTTCTAGAAACACAGAGGTAGTTGTGAAATTTGGAACATGCTTATCTTTCGAGGAAATTCCAAGGGTTAAAGTAAGGATAGAGGGAAAAAATAATGGAGTTCAAATTTTGTATCTCTCCATAAATTAGAACATGTAACCTAAATTTGTACCTATAACATACTCGCCTTTAGAGGAAGCAATAGGTGATGAAGTAAAGAGGGAGGAACATGTACAGTATAAATATCAAATCTCGGCTCTCTCTCTCTATTAGCATTGATGATGCAATGTATAAATTATTTCTCATCAATGGGTACACCTTAGATTATTAGTATATTTTTCATGTAAATGTAATTTAGTATATAATGTTTATATCTAATATAGTATTGCTAAAGGAATAAATGATTTTTGTATTCAAATTTTAATATTACTATAGTCACAGATCCAACATATTATTTAATATACTAACATAAATATCAACAAATTAATATTAATATTATTGAATATTATCACCCTAAAATGAAGTTGTATGATATCGAATAGTATGATATTATATTTTATTCATATTTATCAATATTAGTTTTATTACATTTAATTGAGATAATATAAAGTAGAAATGGAAAAGCACATCTATATTAAATTTTGCCATTTTAAATCATCTCTTTTATATTTAGTATTTATATAGTATTTAAATGGAAATTTAGGTAAATTTCTACATTAAACAATACACCGCACACAAATTTATAAAAACCACACAAATATATTTTCATCATCATCACCATCATCACCATTATCATCATCATCATCATTTTAATATTCATTGTCATTGTCATCATCATCTCCATCTTCAATTGTTTTCTAGTTTGTCAATGGCCTTTTACAAACCACCATACTTGCATTGTCTATAGTAAATTGTAAATCACTACATGTGAATACTTTGATTCTCTTATCCCATTTATTTCAAATCTTATATAATCATCATTGTCATTTGTGTTTCCATCATCATCATCATCTTCATCATTATTGCCATAATCATCATTGTCGTCATTTTCATCATTGTCATTGTCATTGTCGTCATTGTCAATATCATCATCAAAAAAATCATCACATTTTCATCATTTTCATCATCAATATTGTTGTGGTCTGTCGAAATCGATGACTAGCCCTCCCCCAAGTGGGTTGTTTCACCGACTACATGTGGGTCTACTACAAGTGACACACGATCCCAATAATCAACCTAATCCATGCATTCACATTCATCCCATTCACCAATGCTACAAGGGTTGCAAAAGAAAGCAAGTTTACGCGTCCATATTTCAAAGAGGGGGTTGTTTGAGCTTTGAACCGAATGAAATCCACGTGTTCCTTGTATTGTGCCGCAACTATAGAAACGTGATCTATCTATGTCAACCACATGCCAAAATTTTTTGACTGGCCTTCCTACCACTTTAGTCCAGTTTGACATTGTTGCAGAGAACCATTTAACTATGGATTCTAAATCTTTGATATGGGGGTTTTTGGTAAACCTCATCTCCTCCCTTGATAGTGCATTCTTAATGCATACACTGGCCCCATCATGGTCACCTTTTCCATGCCTAGTCTCAAAGTAGTTCCATATATGCGGCACATTATAAGTCTTACGTAACATACTCATCCATTGGAAGACTCAAGAATTTTTGAACTGGCCCGCACAAACATCTAACCATATCCAATGCTGATCCATTTTTATATCTCCCTCCTTTAATTAATCATTAGAAAAATTGAAAACAGTGTTGCACATAATGTAGATCATGGCATCTGTCATCACTTATGTAAAAGTTTGTCTCCTTCTGTATTATCCTGTTGTTAACGCTGCTCTTAGGGCCATGCCTATACATAATATGTATCATGATGCTTACTTGGTCGGAATGGTAGTATTGACTCTAAATTCATTTTGTGGCTGAAGCGTGTAGTTTTTTGCAAAATCCACAATTGACAATATGGTCCCAATGGGAAAGTTGTCCCTGCATTTTCTATACTGCTCATCCTTCCATCGCGCTACATGCACATGTTGAACATACTGCTCAGTTTTCTTATAGAACGCCATCAAAAAATCACATACCCATACCTGTTTCCATGAAAACAAGGGTCATATTAGAATGTGACCTTTAAAGAATGTGTATGTAGAAACATAACAAGTAAGAGGAAAAACATGCAATAATCATTTGCACCTATGACTTCACCAAGGCAATATTTTTACTTTCCTTCACACTATTTGATTGATAGGTTACATAATTGAAGCTCTGCATCTCCATGCTCATATTTCCAAATTCATTCTCATCACTTCCATGAATGCAATGGTTCAAAAGAGGAAACCCACTGCACCTGTATCAATTCCCATCTAGACATGATTTTGCATAGTATTTTTGTCCTTCATTATTTGGACACATGATGCTGACGATAAAATCTCTTGATGCATTCGGTGGTATTACGGATTCATTGCAGCCCTGCTCAAGGTTAGTATGCAAATCACAAAATATATGTTTATACGTGTCATAAAAATATTTATATTCTACATGGTATCTACAACATCATGTGTTTCGATCAATGTATATACGAACATACCATGGTTTACATTTCTTAAAGGACCTTTGGCCTAGGTTCATTTGTGTGTGCTCATTCTTGAATCTCTCACAGAGTTCAGTTAGTGTTGTGTCAAGGAAGTGTTTGACATGGGGTTCGCGTTCAGTAGAACCTTTTCTCAGCTTTACACATCTCTTTGATTAGATGAAGGTCTGGTATGATCATGCCATAAATTTTTTACTAATTCCTTAACATCATCAATTAGCTTCATATCTCAACGAGGCAACCTACCAATAAAATCCCAACAATCTTTTCCACCTAGAGTCTGCAGATTTTCTCTTATAACAGAGTACTTCTGAACAACTTTTCTATTTAATTTAAGTATCTGAGAAGTGTGTGAAAGGAGGCGATGTTTCCGTGCGAACTTGCTTACAACTTATTCTGATAACACACAATGATCCGCATAAATATCTTTAGTACGAGACGTCTTCCCAATCACACTAAAGGAAGATTAGATATTTCTAACAATATGATAGTTAGCCTCTGAACTTCTAGCCATCTTTATGCCTAGAATTAACCTAAGAACAACTAAACAATTTGCCTTTAACAAACATAGTAATAATTGACATTTACCTGCATCCCCTTTGGATTCAAAATATTCCTTCATTAATTTGTTACATTGCCAATCGATAGTGCATTTGGGAAAATTACCTTCAAGGCCTGACAGACAACTTTCATCCACATGGATATGTCTAGGAGTCCTTTTTCTTGCAGTAGACAGTCGAGGTAGAGAAGGTGGAAATGAGCTACGGATCCCATGGCTTCTTTGTTGTGGTGAATCATTCACATGTCGGTACATATTGGGAGTGTTCTCGACATGGTTGTGGTCTTTTGGAAGAGATTGCAAATTAATCATTGCCCCTAGGTCCAACGCTTCATACTTAGCATCTCTCAATACACTTATGTCTTCAAGAGCTTCAACATGGCTCGTTGATGGATTGTTGGTTGGAGACTATGTTGATGTTGGAACTTGAGTTGGGTTCATTGGATGCGACTGCTTCACCCGTGGTTCTGAAGTAGAGGTTTTTATGTCATCAACTCTGCTATGATTGGTCACAGTATCAGTGGAAATGTCTGGACCATGCCTCATTCTCTCCATTGCCAACCCAGACTTTTATCTTACTTCATTTTCCTTTTCAATGGGCATATTCCTTCTAGTTGTTCATGCTCTGTTACGTGAGTTTCCCATATCTGAAATTTTCTTTATCAAAACTATGAGGTCTACCCCTGCATAAGAAGCAAAAAATAAGGTATTAGTTCCATTATACAAGATACATGACGCATTCCAACATAAATAACTAAATTAAAGATATGTTAGTATGCTAATTATTGGCATTGATACATAATCGTTGATTAAAGGTTTCTCTTTATGTATGGACCAAATTTTCATTTCTATACTCTATTTGAGTCAAGTAAAGATAGACAAGTTTGCATGTATTACAGCTGTAGGATTCTGACTTCCTTTGTGTTAAAAAATGATTGGAAGTCAAAAGAATATGAGTGAAATGAGGAGGTTGCAAATCCCTCAAAAAAAGGAGAAATCATTGAGGTAGAGGCATCCCTGTAAAGCTCAAAGGCATGTTATGATAAATATCGCATGAAGAGGAGAAAATGGACAAGTTGGTGAATTTTTCAATATGCACCCTCTCCCATGATTGCTTCCAAGGTTTTTATACAAATTGAAGAGTCTCAATAGAGAACCTCATCTACCGATCCTTGTGGGAAATCGAAATATATTCATGTGCAAATGATTACTGGTCTACATTGCATACTTCGTCCTATATAGAGAATATGAACAACTTGGTGAGCTATTAAATATGGACCCTCTCCCATGATTACTTCAAAGGTTTTTTTTTAAACTGAAGAGTCTCAAGAGATAACTTCATCTATGCCATCAGTGTGTGAAATCAAAATATATTCATGTGCAAATGTAAATTAGTTAACATTGCATACTTCATCTTGTATGGAGAATATGAGACTTGTTTAGAAGTGAAGTTGTGATTTATTCTTGTGAAATTAAATGTTGTCTATGAGAGAGATATTGTTGTAGGAATATCATAAAAAATAAATCAATGAAATGATCTGAAAGCTTGTGAATTAAAACAATTATTTACAATTCACCATACCTATTCAAAATGATCTCTTCTTCCAATGAAAACTTGTAGTGTGAATATTTCCACTAACTTCCAGGACCACTTAATATGTTTGTTAGATTCCAAGAGTGAGCTTCTATCCAATAGATCAAAGAGTGGTGATGGATTGTGAGCCAAATTGCACAGTTCAGGAGCACAAAACGAGCGAACAACAAAAGAAAACTAGTGAAAATTGGTAGCAATCCCGGGAATCCAGATCTCTATTTTTTACCTACTAATAGGTGCATGCACGTGCATTTAATCATGCACACGCATGTATAAGACCACGAGCATGCATCGACGTGCATGAAAACTCAAATGCGTGCACACCCTTATTTAATATTTAGAGCATTTACTCACTAACATTTATTTTATTTAATGACTAACATTCTTCAACAACGACTTTGTATTCATGATTATTTCAAGTATTTTTACAATATAGTCTAAAACCTATCATCATGATCACCACTACAATATAGTCTAAACCTATCATCATCATCGTCATCCTCATCCTCATCCTCATCATCATCCTTATCCTCCTCCTCATCATCATCATCCTTATCCTCATCATCATCATCATCACCATCATTGTTCATCATCATTCCATCGTCATTGTCATCATCATCATCATCATCCTCATCCTCATCGTCATCATCATAGAAATCATCCTCATCATCATCATCACCATCATTGTTCATCATCATCATCACCAACATTGTCCATCATCGTCATCAACATCATCATCATCATCATCATCATCCTCATCATCCTCATCCTCATCATCATCACTATCATTGTTCATCACCACCATCACTGTTCATCATCATCCTCATCGTCGTCATCATCATCACCATCATTGTTCATCATCATCATCATCATCATCCTCATTGTCATCTTCATCATCATCACCACCATTGTTCATCGTCATAGTCATCTTCATAGTCATCTTCATAGTCATCATCATCCTCATCCTCATCATCGTCAGCATCGTCATCATCCTCATCATCATCACCATAATTGTTCATCGTCATAGTCATCTTCATAGTCATCATCATCCTAATCATCATCATCATCTTCGTCATCAACATCATCATCCTCATCATCACCATCATTGTTCATCATCATAGTCATCATCATCCTCCTCATCATCGTCGTCATCGTCATCAACATCATATTCCTCATCATCGTAACCATCATCATCATCATCATAATCATCGTCGTCATCATCATCATCCTCATCATCATCATCATCATCATCTCCATCCTCATCATCCTCATCATCATCACCATCATCATCATCACCGTCATTTTTCATAATCATCATCATCATCATAGTCATCATCCTCATCATCATCATAGTCATAATCCTCCTCCTCATCATCAACATTGTTCATCGTCATCATTCCATTGCAAATGCTTGAAAATAAAATCAAAGCAAAGTTTGAACTAAACCTATCATCATCATCATCATTGTTCCTCATCATCGTCATCATCATCATCCTCCTCATCCTCATCCTCATCATCATTGTCATCATCCTCATCCTCTTCATCATCATAGTCCTCATCCTCATCATCATCATTGTCATCATCCTCATCATCATCATCATCACCAACATTGTTCATCATTGTCGTCATCCTCCTCCTGCTCCTCCTCCTCCTCCTCCTCCTCCTCCTCATCATCATCCTCATCCTCATCCTCATCATCACCATCATTGTTCATCATCATCCTCATCGTCATCATCATCATCGTCATCATCATAGTCATTATCCTCATCATCATCATTGTCATCATCCTAATCATCATCATCACCAACATTGTTCATCATCATCATCATCCTCCTCATCATCATCACCATCATTGTTCATCACCACCATCATTGTTCATCATCATCATCATCATTGTCATCATCATCATCACCATCATTGTTCATCATCATCATAATCATCCTCATCGTCATCTTCATCATCATCACCATCATTGTTCATCGTCATAGTCATCTTCATAGTGATCATCATCATCATCCTCATCATCCTCATCCTCATCATCATCCTCATCATCCTCGTCCTCATCATTGTCATCATCATCACTGTCATTGTTCATCATCCTCATCATCATCCTCATCATCATCCTCATCATCATCATCATTGTTCATCTTCATCATTGCATTGCAAATGCTTGAAAATAAAATCAAAGCAAAGTTTCAACTAAACCTATCATCATCATCATTGTTCCTCATCATCGTCATCATCATCATTATCCTCATCCTCATACTCATCCTCATCATCATCATCATCATCACCATCATTGTTCATCATCATTGTCATTGTCATCATCATCATCATCCTCTTCATCATCATATTCATCATCCTCGTCATCATCATCATCATCATCATCATCATCATCATCACCAACATTGTTCATCGTCGTCATCATCATCATCATCCTCATCCTCCTCCTCCTCCTCATCATCACCATCATTGTTCACCATCATCATCGTCGTCGTTATCGTCATCCTCCTCCTCCTTCTCCTCCTCATCATCATAGTCATCATCCTCATCATCATCATTGTCATCATCCTCCTCATCATGTTCATCATCATCATTCCATTGCAAATGTTTGAAAATAAAATCAAAGCAAAGTTTCAACTAAACCTATCATCATCATCATCATTGTTCCTCATCGTCATCGTCACCATCATCATCCTTGTCCTCATCCTCATCATCATCACCATCACCATCATTGTTCATCATCATAGTCATTATCATCCTCCTCCTCATCATCATTGTCATTATCAACATCATCATCCTCATCATCATAATCATCATCATCATCATAATAATAGTCATCATAATCATCGTCTTCATACTTATAGTCATCATGATCCTCATCCTCATCATCATCATCATCACCATCATTATTCATCATAATCATCATCATCATCATCATCATAGTCATCCTCCTCCTCCTCATCATCATAGTCATCATCATTGTCATCATCATAGTCATCATCCTCATTTGATCATCATTGTCATCATCATCCTCCTCCTCCTCATCATCATTCCATTACAAATGCTTGAAAATAAAATCAAAACAAAGTGTTTACTTAACAAATGCATGCATGCATCCCTAACGTGTGGGCACAAAGTAGCGTGAACGCGCTTTTAGTGCGATCGCGCTTCTAGTGCGTTCGTGTTATGTCTTAAACTATGCTCACACGTGATTTAAATTTAGAATTTTGGCGGCACCTTTTTTCCAACCAACGTGGTGGATGACTTGGTTGCTTTGGTTTTAGGTTCGGGTTTCCCAACCAAGTGGTTTGGACTATCTTATGACATAAAACCTTGTTTTGTACCACTTCTCCTATTTCGTGCATGATTTTCCATATGCCACGCTTGTCCACTGTTAATGAAAATTCACACACTTGTGTAACTTTGTCTATAGATTCTGAATATGTAATTTTTATTTAAATCTATTATCTTTTTCTATTTTTTATTTAATTTTAAATGGACTAACATCAATCCAACACAAAAGGTAGGCTATTTGCCTCGGCTATAACTTTTGATTGTGTCACCTATTTAAAAAACAGAAAATAACCTGCATAAGAAGACACAAAGACCTACATCCAAAAAAAAAATGTTGTTCATTGACTATGTTAAGACCAAGATGTGGTGGACCAACGCTCAACCTTGTCATTTTAGGGCGTCACTGACTTCCTTAATTTGAAAAATGAAAAATATAACATAAATAAATATGGAAAAATAATGTTGCACTAGACACACCTATTATCTACAACTCTATATAGTTTTTTTCACAAAATTCCACCATTTGCATACCAAATGAGTGGACCAACGCAAACATATTCATTATTTTTTGGGAAAAATATAACATACCAATCTTAGAAGAACCTCGTTTTTTGGTATTTATGCTTAGTTTCCATAAATAAAAGTTATATATTCCGGAAGGTAATCCGATTGTCTAGGTTTCATATTCTTACACCATATTCCAAAAAGTTGTGTAGGTACCTCTAATATTGCTTTTTGACGTTCATGTTTTTGTTTTTCCAGAAGTCCATTCCAACGAACGCATCATAAGTGACCAACATTAGCTTGTACCAGCCCATGATAAATATATGATTTAGTTGGAACACGGTGCTTCATTTCCATCATGATTATATATAATATGTACAAGACACGTGTGACTTGAGATGTAAACATTATGCTACTTGATATCTAGTCTTTTGCATTCAATGAGGGTGATAAAACAATTTTACCACATTTTGCATACTTTCAAAAATTTCAAGGACATGGATACAAACACCTCCTCGGTTTATCTTAGAAAAAGTAGTCTTTAACATAGTAGTTCTGATGATATTTGTGATGATGCATTAATGTGATTTCTATTCTTGTTAGCATATGTTGTTATTTCTAGTAACCATTTCAAGTTTCTCACTCACTCATAATTCATATTTTGATTGTCAACAAAAGAAAGAAAAATGTGGCATTTTTATCTATAAACAGATAACCAAGTTATTTTTTTCTTAGAGGGTGGCTTAAAAATGAGAGATTTGGAAAATAAGCTAATTGGGAATTCATACACTATATTAACGTTGTGGATCTCGATAATACTCCATGTTCTAATAATGTTTTGTGGGTGCCATAACAACTTCATAGTGTAAAGTGTTTAATTCTATCAGTTTGTCAATATGTCAATATTTGTGTCCCCACATGTTTGTTGGACCATTAAATGATGAGATAAAAAGTGGAGTCCCCACTTTCCTAGAATCTAGTTAGTGTAGTTGTGTTTCACCAACATCTCTAGTTGCAAGTGACCCAATATTGCTTATGAAATTTATAAATAAATCCATCATCTCCCCATTCATGTATTTGTTCGTTTCAGGGTCTAGGAGTTGAGAGATTCAAACTATGGTATATGCTCTTTTATTACACTACCTCAATAATTTTCAAAATCAAAAGTTGCGTCTTCCTAGCAAAAGATTCACCAATACATTACAAGATTTTATAATTTGATCAAATATTTTCCAAATTTTGACAATATTTTATAATTCAGTGAAATATTTGCCAAGATTTTACAATATCTTAAAGTTTAGTGAAAGATTTGCCAATATCTTACAATATTTTATAATATAATGAAAGGTTATCCATAATATATATATATTATTGATAAAATAACCTTCAATTTTTTTTTTATATTAGGGAGATTCACTCATTTTTTATACATATAAATTTCATGGGTGTTCTTAACATTATTCTTGATTGGGACCATCCATGGTTGCATCCTAAGGATCATAGAGTTCATGAGGATGTGGATCTTTATGTTTGAGTTGAACGTTGAATGTCATGTTCCTTGGGATTCAAGGGTGTGTGGAACTATGTTGTTCTATGAGTCTTCCTATCCTTGTTACTTGGTTCCTTCATAAGTTCATTGTACTAAGGCCTTTGTACCCTAGAGTGTTCATGTCCTTTAATACCCTAAAAGGGATGATTGTTTGTGTTAGGACATATATGCCATTCTATCAATTTTTTATAGGGCATAAAATTTAAGGGACTTTGATCCTATCTACACATTTAGAAAACTGAAATCCCTCTAGGATGTAATGTTAAACTTAGAAAAAAATCTTATATTAATAGAAGGCTTATGTAACGAGTTTTATGTGAAGGAAATTTCTCTTTTTCCATGTTTTTGATGTTAAAATTGATGTGTCTAAATTTCTATATCTTAGATCTATTGTCTCTGATGGTCTAAGGGCCTCTTAGGCCCGTGACGATGTTAATGGTGAAATAAATCTGTAGTTAAGTGAGTTCCCCTATGCATTGAATCATCTTCTATTTAAAACAAATGAATGGGAAACAAACAATGAATACCATAATTTCATATTATCTTCCATCTTATGGGGTGTTTTAAACAAATACCATATTTACAACAAAATAAAGCAAATTGCAATTATAGTATTATCAACCAAAAAACCTTTGCATAAATATAAGAAAACAAACCCTCTATTTGCAATCACCAACCCAGATGATATCTCTGAAACCAACTTAGCCATGTTAATTACACAGGATTGAAAAAAACAGAGCAACTTGCAAGCAAGATAAAACCATTTGCAAATGTGTGGAGATTAATTAAATAGCTTCGATTGATGTACAAGAACTGAAATCAGAGCATTCGGAAAATGTTGTTCAATAGCCAAAACCCAAAAGATAAAACTAAAGGCAGATCAGCACAAATATAGAGTGATAGCATCAGGCAAAAGAATATTCATGAACTAAGGATAGCATCAGGAAAAAGCATATTTATGTAATCTGCATGGTAACAATATTCATGAATTGAGGAAGGGGGATTACCGACGATAATAAGTCGAAGTTCGACCCTGAACCTATAGGTGGCCTATGATTAGCTCTTGTTCTTCTCTCGCAAAAGAAATAAGTGAAAAAGAAAGAAATAACAGGATTTCTTTTAAAGGTATGGCTCTCAACCTTGCTCGTATGCAACCTTTACTCCTTCTGCTTCTGTCGTTGATGGTTAAGGATCTCGACATTGAATTGTTCCAAGCACCTTTACTTCTGCAAGCTTGTCTAGGTCAACAAGGTAAGCCACTATATCTATTGAACCTCTCGGGGTGTTTCTTTTCCATTTAAAAAATTTTTTTTTTTGGGGGTAGGGAATGGGAAAGGTTTTAATCTTCTTTGACCTCAATGGCGTTTTTTTGTTTTTTATTTTTTAATTTGTAAATTTTGTAATGGTTTTTTTTTTTGTTTTTTTTTAATTACTCTTTTGTTTTATTTTTTTATTGATTGTATTTATAAAAAAAATGGTTTTAAACTATACAGATATGGAAAACATTTTTTAATATATATATTTGATTTCAAAGGTGATTATCCAAAAGAGATTCCAATATAATAGTGATTCATAAAATGTATAATTTCAACCAATCCTTTCATGCATTTCAATATTCTTCTCAACTTGCTTTTAAATGAGCTTTGACATAAGGATCAAACTAGTTTATTGGGGTCATACGCTTTGTAAGGACTTAATTTCCACATTTCCATAAAATGATTCTATGTGTGATGGCAAAGCATGTAGGTTATGTGTGATGGAAAAGCATGTAGGTTACTGGAAAGAATATTATATGACCTTCATAAACTATTCTTCACAAGTGATTTGAGTATCTTAGAACATAGTTTATCCAATGCAATTTTCATATGAAGTTTATCTATTTGTGCAAAGGTTTGAAAAATATTTTTAAAAATGTGGTCAAAATTTCATATTAATGCATTGACCACCTATATATTGTGTATTTGCATTAATTAAATAGAGAATATATACATACCTAAAAAAACTAATAAGTTTTGGATAAACCTGTATTATCACTCCAACAAAGTATCAAATACATCACAAAAGTTCATTATGCATGAATTGGAAGTGATATTGCATATGCTCTTACATCGGTCCATAATGTCTACAACTCCTTTATTAGAGATTGTAAATACATAATCATTTCCGTAACTTGATGCTTCCCTAGGAAAATAAGTGACAATATAAGATGCTCCTATAAAATCCATAAAAATGCACTTAACAATAATGAAAATAAACGTAACAGTTACTTCAATACTTTAATAGTGGGATGACGATGACGATGATGATGATGATGATGGTGAAATTTATGATGATAATCTAGATGATAATGGCAATGATGATGAACTAGGTGACAATGAAGACGATGATGATGTTGACAATAGTTTTGATGATGACGATGACAATGATGTTGATGATAGTGATGTTGAAAATGATAATGAGAATGATAATGAAAATGACAATGAGAATGACATGAATGGAAATGATAACGATGAGTATGACTACATGATGATGATGCCAATGATGATGTTGGTGAACTATATTATAATGACAATGGTGACTGAATCAACTATGGTGGAATGATAGTTGAATCTAGTAGAGTTGGAAAAAGGGGTAACCCATGCCAAATTCATGTAATCCTCTAATAAATGGTGGTGGAAAGGATTAAGAGTATTTGAGGTGAATTGGATGTCCAAGAAAGATTTGTGACACATTTTCATCAAATTTGTTTCCACTACCTCAAATTTATGCAAAATTTGAAAGAGTAAAGATGTGTAAAATGATAGAAATATTGGAACAATATAATTTTAGAGTTGTCCTGAATGTGAAATAAGGGGGGTTCATGGAGGAATTGGAATTATCGTAGTTCTAATTAATTATTGGAAATCAAGTCTACTTTTGTGTTAAATCACTAATATGTGACTTTGATAATATTTGAATCCATTTTCCTATCATTGTAAAAGCCTAGTTATTAAGTAAAGGACATGACAAACACAAAGTCTGTCCTATTGAATTCTCACCTTTTTTATAGGGTTTTGATTCCTATATGTTTCACTTAATTCTCTAGATAGTTGATTTATTTATGCTTCATTGCTTTCATTATAAGGTTTATATTTTTTTAAGTCCTTTGGATTATCAAGTTTCTTTCTTCACATATCTCGATTCCCCTCTATTGAATCCTTAATTTCTAGAAACACAGAAGTAGTTGTGAAATTTGGAACATTCTTATCTTTCGAGGAAATGCCAAGGGTTAAAGTAACAATAGAGGTAAAAACTAATGGAGCTCAAAGTTTGTATCTCTCCATAAATTAGAAAATGTAACATAAGTTTGTACCTATAACATATTTTCCTTTAGAGGAAACAATAGGTGATAAAGTAAAGAGGGAGGAACACGTACAAAATAAATATCAAATCTCATCTCTCTCTCTATTGGCATTGATGATGCAATGTATAAATTATTGCTCGTCAATGGGTACACCTTAGATTATTAGTATATTTTTCATGTAAATGTAATTTAGTATATAACGTTTATATCTAATATAGTTGATCCAAGAGGATATTGGTGGCCACCCACCTATTCCTCTTGGACCCCCACCATTGTTTCTTTTAGTTTTCCAGTTTCCTTAATTATAGCACAATTTACTATTTTTGGCAGTTTTCGGGTCCTAAACTTGCGAAGTTATTTTGAGGCCCTAAATGACATTTTTTGGCATCGAATGGTGAGGAAAATATGAGTTCATTCCAGACTCAATATTTGTTATTTATGGATGTATTCCTTAAACAGACCTTTCTAATGATATATCATGCATGCCAAACGGAGGTAGTATGCTAAAGTTATGACCCCGGGAAATTGATGTACCAAGTTACCCAATGAGGCCCACATTAATGCATTTCACCTCCTAGGGTTAGGTTTTTGGATGTGTAGGGTTTCCATTGTTTCTCAATAATATATAGGCCTTCAAGCCTCATTGTAACACAGAGTTCAGAGGCATGTAGCCGCCACATCTCTTCTCAGAGATAAGCTACCAGCACTCTAGCCATTTTATTTCGATTCTGTATGTAAACAAGTTTCAGTTATTGATTAATGAAATGATGTGTTATTTCCGCTGCATATTTGTTTTTGGTTATGTGTGTATTCTGTTTCGTTCCTGCATAAATCCGGATCAATAGTATTTCTAAAGGAATAAATGATTTAGGTATTCAAATTTTAATATTACTATTATATATTATAGTCGCATATCCAATATATTATTTAACATACTAACATGAATATCAACAAATTAATATTAATATTATCGAATATTATCACCCTAGTATGAAGTTGTATCATATTGAATACTATGATATTATATTTTATTCATATTTATCAATATTAATTTTTTTTCATTTAATTGAGATAATATAAATTAGAAATGGAAAAGCACATCTATATTAAATTTTCCCATTTTAAATCATCTCTTTTATATTTAGTATTTATATAGTATTTAAATGGAAATTTAGGTAAATTTCTACATTAAAAAATACACCACACACACATTTATAAAAACCACACAAATATATTGTCATCATCATCACCATCATCATCATCATCATCATCATCATCATCATCATCATCTTAATATTCATTGTCATTGTCATCATCATCTCCATCTTCAATTGTTTTCTACTTTGTCAATGGCCTTTTACAAACCACCATACTTGCATTGTCTATAGTAAATTGTAAATCACTACATGTCAATACTTTGATTCTCTTATCTTGTTTATTTCAAATCTTATATGATCATCATTGTCATTTTCGTTGCCATCATCATCATCATTTCCATAATCGTCATTATCGCCATTTTCATCATTGTCATCAATGTCATTGTCGTCATCATCAATATCATCATCAAAAAAATCATCACATTTTCATCATCATAAAAATCATGATGATAATGATGGCAATTATGACAACAATGAAATGAATGACGATGGTGATAATGATGATGACAATGTTTATGAAAATGATAATGGCATTGATGATGATGTGATTATAGGATGAAGACAACAATGGTGATGATGACTATTATCACTCAATAAAATTTCTCTGGTTGTAGCAGAAAACTTCTAATGTAACCTCAAACCAAAATTTAGGAATTGAAGGTAACCTCATCGATCCAAAGGGGACTCTCTTATGAACTTGTTTTCTTAAAAGTCACTCAACAATAGTTCTTAAATTCCATAATGATAGGCATATTTCTTATAATAATGGGATTTAACAAAATGGTTGAAAATAGAAAGGAACCATTGGTTATGGAGTAATTAGGTAAATCATATTTAGGTTGTAGAAAATAGAGATTAAACAACACAGAAGAAAGGTATATACCAATTTTTTAGTCACTGAGCTCGTTGTAGAATGATAGTAGAATTGAGAATTAACAATCCATTACATTAGAGGATCAAACTTTGGACGAATTCTAATGTAACTTTAAAAGAAAAAGTGCTAAAGCATTTGGAGCACCATAGTTTAATTCCAAACCGTTTAATCTCAATCAAATATTGGAAGACAACACATTTAATCAAATACTGGGATAATGATAACAAATACATATGAAAAAAGATTACAGACTTGAAAATATATTCACATGAATCTATGTTTCAAAAAAATTTCCAGTCATTCTATTCTGTGTAAATTATATTGATATCTAAAAATACATTGCACAATCATCTTTTTCTTTGGGATTCAATCCCCAATACATTCACCAAATCAAAAATATATACAAGACAACTCTAATATCATAAAATTAACAAATAGAACAATGTTCTTGTAACTAAATTCCTAACTTCTAGGAACGATACTTACATGATTTGTCTAAATAATACATTTGTATGACTTGGAAGTCCACATGGATGCGAGATGAGATGTATAAAGAATAAAATTTCCTTAAGAAACATGGAATTTGTCCTTCAATGATGTATTTTATATTTATTCTTTTTGAACTTCTCCACAATGTTCCATTGCTCTTGATTTGGGATGTCATAGTCCATCATTTATTTCATAAACACTTCTAATTACACATATGGAATATAATATACATGTGGCAAATCACCTTGTATAATTAGCAATTGATCAAATATTTCAAATTCATTAGTTAATTTTTCAATGATATTGTTGACACAAAACTAGTCGATAGGGCTTCTCTCTCTGTCGAGACCCAAACCACCGCGATCTCCCTAAGCACCAACCTAGACAGGTTTTACCCCAACTGACAACACCCACAAAGTAGATGAAGTCACACTTGAGATGTTTGGGGGAGAGCTGAAGGAACCGAATTTCCAGAGTATGAAGGAGGACCATGTGTCTACTTATTAACTTAGTGCAACACTATTCCACAAATCTAATCATTCAGATTATGCATTAATAGAATCTTTTCATCATTCAATAGATCACATTAACATAACTGAATGGAAGAAAAACATTGATGCACAAACAAATTTAACAATATATCACCATTTAAAGAATATAAACATTGCATCATTCACATATCCATATCCCAGATACGCATTGCATTCACATTTGGATCACAGAAAATAGGAAGACAGGAAAAGAAGAAAAGACACAATGATTATGCTAAACCTCGTTATGTCATATTAACCTTTGCAACAAAACATAGATTCTCCAAAATAGTTTTTCAACTCACATACACAGATCAACATTCACAATATTCGATATCTGAAGCTGCTAAAAACTTGTTCCAAGAAGGATTAACACTTGCAATTCTACATCTACTTATAGGCTTGTGCCTTTACATTGGTGGTCCACTTAACCAACTTCCTAACTAATTCTTAACATAAATTAAAAAATAATGACCACAATCCACATAATGCGGTCCAAAACTACAAAATATGACCAAAATACATAAAATATCATAATTCTGACTTGTACATTATTTTCAACCTTGTGCGACATTTTTGACCTTGCACATCATCCATGATGCTTTGCAGCTAACTTACCCCAAAACCTCCTGTCAATAGGACCCTAACATAATCTTGTGGATCTCCCTCGAGCCACGTCAGTTGGACATGGTGTATTCACTGATATTTTGTTTGAAGTCCTCATACTACTGGGTGACCTCCTTGACAAGCTCTTTGACCTTCTCAGCCATCTCTAGACTTTCTTTCAAATAATGCTCGACGATCTTGTCAGTAACACCCTTTTTTCCTTCCTAAATTGCTTGTAGTGTAGAAACTGCCTTGACTGAAAGATGTGCTCCAATGTCTTGGAACTCATCCAACTGTGTATTGTGCCTCTGCTAATGATCCCTTGCCTTTACAATGTGCTATTGTAACTCCTTCATCTCTGTAGACTTGGTGATCTAAACAACTAGTGGCATCTCTCTAAGTGGTGTCTTCAATGTTTCCAACTACCCCTCAACCTCTTGCAACTACTTGGTCAGTTTCTCCAATTTCTCGTCCTGGACTACACTGCCCCAAAATTGTGTAGTCACGTCAGTAACTTTTTTCACTTCTTCCTCCATTTCCTCCAGCTATGTTGCTAAGTCCTCCATGGCACTTTTCCTCTCCTCTACTTTTTCTAGTGGTTTTTCTGGATGTATTAGGATATTCAAATATTATTTTTGTGCTCCATTTGTGCAATTATTGTCCCAAGTCACTGCACTTTTGCTTCTGCATCTCATCTGTAATAGCTTTTGGCACTCATTCACAGACATCAACAATTGCTTTCTCCAAACACACCTTGATGTCCTAAAGTTGTGCTTTCTCCATTGTCAATTAATCCTACTTTTTTTTAGCACCTCAATCTCATGCGATTTCTCCTCTGTCAGTTTCTCTTGTTCCTTCTACAATGTCTCAATCTCTTGGTGCGCTTTCTCCTCTTTCTCCTCTGACCACAAGAATCGATCGCTGATAAATTGTTTCCCTGTCTTGCAACTCTAGATTAGTGATCCTCTGCATGTGCACTGATTTCTGTGTCGACAACACATTGATGTCTACAAAAAGATCCTGTAACTATCACAGTGAAGTGTTTATATCCTCATTATTGGTCTCGATCACATGTGGCAGAATTTGCACATTCTTAATCCACCTCCCAGTGTCAATCGTGCCAATCCTGTCCACAGTATATGCCTTCGGTTCCTTAGTCATAACTACATCAAATAAGGATTCAAGGTGAGTTATTACCTCACCAAATCCATATGTTGCTTGCTTCTTCATCTATTCATATGTCACATCCATTGCACTTATAATGGCCGCAATGAGATAGTTCAACTGTGCCACAATCATTGGGGTTGCGCTACTTTTTGCACCCTTCTCCTTTCCTTTCTTCATTCTTGATTCTTCAAATGCTCTCTCTCCTTCTGAGTTAGTGGGGGTCCATGATGACGCTCCATATGAATCATGGTTTCTCTATTGGTCATGCTCAAGTATAGGATCAATTGGTGCATCTGTTGGTGGACCTGTCAGTACTTCCTCTAGGTTGATAGGTTCTCTCCAGGATGCGGGACAATCATCAACAATTGTCTCTAGGTCTATATCAGACAACTTATATGGTGTAGAAAACCACTTCTTATCTGGTTCACACTGCAGCTACACATGAATGGAGTGTGGGCCAATAAAAAACCGAGAAATCCATTGAAATTTTGTGAAGGCCTCCTCAGATAGTCGTGGAATTTTCATAGCTGCAACCTACAGCATTTCCCAATATATCCAGAACTGAATAGAATATTCCTTAAGTCGATCAGATTTATTCACCCACCAAAGGTTCTGGTAGTGTTCCCCCTTGCAAACCTTTACTGCATCCACATCCATCCCTTGATAATATTTCAGCTCCATCCAAGCCATGAGCGCAATCAAAATCAGCAGCCAATTGTATGCGAATGATCATTGCCTTGCCTAGACTTCCAATACATCATCCACCAACTGGTTCATTAAAAATAACAACTAGTTCATCTGTACTTCTTACGCGCATTGATCTTTGCATGGAATAACCTCTGAATTACACTGGTTGGGTTGGTTCATTCTCACTATCTTTCTAGCCAAAATTGGCACAACAATGCATAAAACTAGATCATTTATGTTGTCGATGCGATACTCCCTTCCATCACGCTACAAGTGATATTTATTCTTCAGCGTTGCGACCAATATCTTATCATTGTATTTCCCCTTGAAATACTATGAAGGGTTGGGCCCATCCTTGGGAAACCTTGATTTATGAAATGATTTCCATGGTGGCAGCGACTGACCAGTCCAGCCACAAAATTTCACCATGGAAGCACACCAAGAACTGCTTCGTACATGCATTCACATCGTTCAACCACCCAAAGTGCAACATGCTGATAAGATCCAATAGCCCTGATCTCTTCAAACCTCGTTCCTAGTTAGGTGGAATGAATAATATTAGGTTTCCTCTAAGTGCTTCCATAGGTTATAGAGACCCTTTGTGATATCAGTCGAAGCGAGCATATCGTGATCATCATACTTCATTCGTATTATCATGGGCATGATGTCCATGGTGCATACCATTCCTTGTAGTATCGTCGACATCTTCACTAGGTATTTTTTGTTCTTTTTCATCTTCCTGGGCTTCACATCGGGCCACATGAGAGGCACATAGCCATGGATATCTGTAGTAGACACCCTTGTGCAAGGTCATGATTCCCCAGCCCCTGAAGTCGATGGAACTGTATGCAGAGGTGCCTCCTGCTATGCCCGCATAGACATTCTTTAATGTCTCTTCTTCTAATCTGGGGACATGGTCCATTGTGCCCTTCTCTTCTTCTTTGGAACCAATGAGTATCCCACCGGCATGCTTGCAACTTCTTCTTCAATGGTGACTCCGACGACTGGTGAATCCCTCTCACTGGAAATCTCAACCATGACTTGCTCATGCAACATGCCGCACTAGTGCCCCCCAATGGTCAATGGGCACTCAACCTTACTTCACTCTGCAACTCACCCAATCACCACAACTCAAGTTAATGCAACTCTTCTCTAAAACAATATCGATGATTCACATTTTGCACAATGGCGACTTTCGACTGCATTTGGCCCTTTCTTATAGAACCTAGTCCATCATACACCCATAATGACCAAATCATTGTGATTATCTTTTCCTCATAATGACCAAATACATATATTAATCGCATGAATCTATTGGTGATACTATCAATCCAATAGTTAAATTCGTCATTAATACACATCTCATCCGAGAGTGTCGTCAAATAACTGTCTTAACTACTGAATTTATTACTGATTTAACTCTTTCACGCACCTATGATTGTCACATAATGACTTCCTAACTACGATACTAACTCGTATACTTGTGCATCCCCTTCCTCATAGTGCACCATCCTCCTAACTAGCATCTCATGCAGAAACAATTTTTTTCCGTCACGCAGTGCGTCAAGCATCCCGCGGCTCCGGGCCTCTCTTATAGGGATTCATCCTGCTACCATTCACTAGCTTTGGAAACATCACACCATCTAACTATTGCAGTTGTATTGCACCTCCTAAAGTAATGGAATTAACGAGATATGGATCTAGCCAATTCATTTGTAACTTACCTGGATGCTTCATGAACTTGCTATCATACATCAAGACCAAGATTCCTTGCTGAAATTGTTTGTTCTTAATATCTCGATAATGCCAATATTTTTGTTGATCCTTCTCAACTCGCTGATGAAAACCTGCAAAAAAACAGTATTCCTCGAGCTACACTAACTAAGCTAGGATTTCTTCTAGTGCCGCTTCATCATCGATGCATATCGCTTCCACTATGCTCAAACTTGGAATAATGTACTCCATAGCCATGAATGCCTCTTACCCATACACCAATTTGAATGGTGTTTGTCCTGTGAATCTTTTTTAAGTGGTATGATATGCCCACAAAACTACTGGAGTATGAAAATCCCAATCCTCACGGTTTTCATTACACATGTTTGTAAGCGCAAGATCCAATACCTTTTTGAATTCCTCCACTATCCCATTTTCTTGTGGATGATACAAGGTACTCTTCTTATACTGTATCTAAATCTCCTCTATCAATGCATTGACTATGCGATTGATGAAGTGACTCCCCTGGTCTCTCATCAATATCCTTGGGCACCCAAATCGAGTGACAATGTTTTCAAACATGAACCTTGTTGTTGTAACAGTGGTACAATCTACAATAGGTGCAGCCTCCTCCCATCTTGTCAAATAGACTATCACTGTAATTATGTACCTTGCTCTGATTCTCTTCCCAAGTGGGTTAATTAGTCCCAAAAAATCCTTATCCCATTTATCAAATGGTTTCAATGTCACTTGAGGTACTAGTGGCATCTCATCCCCCCTTGATAGTTTCCCTATTCTTTGACAGACATCACAAATCTGCGCATAGTTTGTCACATCAGTATGGAGAGTCAGCCACCAAATCCCTACATAGAGAACCTTCCTGGTAGTAGCACAACCTCGATAGTGTCCACCGAAAACTCCCACATGTTCATATGCCAATATTTTCCCTTGTTCATGTGGTAGGACACATCGCCTTAATATTTCATCTATTATGAGATTATAGAGTTGTCCTGTAATCAACTAGAAATCAGTGGCCTTGACAACCAACTACTTCTTCTAAATTGTAGTAAGATCCTATGTTGTTGTTCCCGTAACCAAAAACTGAATTATTTGTTTGTAGTAGTTATCAACCATTCCAACACTGAATAGTTGCGCATCCGACAAACCCTCTTCAATGTATGTTGGTTCCTCACCTGTCTCAAATTGAGATAAATTATTTGGGCCAGCATTCAAGTGACCTGGCTTCACAATTATCTCCAAATCAGAATCCTGGAAAAGAAGTAGCCCACAACATATCTTCACCCCCAACATAGGATTATTGACCATGTATTTCAAAGCAGAATGGTTCATGAACATCTTGAAGTGACCACCCAATAGGTAAGTTGAAATTTCTATAACACATATACCATCGCAACACCTTCCCTTTGCATGGTAGTATAATTTTTCTCTATAGACGACGGCTTCCAACTAGCTAAAGAAATCGGGTGATCAATATATCCTTATTTTAGTTGTGCCAACACCACTCCCAGTGTAATTGATGATGCATCCACATGGACATGGAACTCCTTGTTCCAATCAGGAAAAACTAGTATTGGTGTGGAATCCATCTTGGCCTTCAACGTCTCAAATTTTCCCTGACATTCTTGACTCCATACAAATACCACATCCTTCTTCAACAACCTTTTTATAGGAGTTGCGATCGTAGAATAACCACGAAAGAACTTGAGATAGTATCCTATGTGCCCCAGTGTCGTTCTAAGTTGCTTCAAATTTGTTGGCGGAGGAAAGCTCAGAATCAACACAATCTTTGTGGGTTCAACCAACAGTCCTTGATTGCAAAAAATCTGTCCCAAAAACATCCCAAAAGGTGTGCAGAAAATACAGTTCTTCGAGTTCAGCGTGATCTGATGCTGTCAACATCGCTCCAACATCAGTCGTAAGTTTTCTAGATGGTCCCTGATCAATTCATAAATTTTCTAGTTATCCATATAAACTTGCAAAAATTTCTGAATAAAATCCTTGAATTCGGTGACAACAACCATGGAGAATATCGCAGGTGCATTCTTCGGCCCAAATGACATCACAATGTACTAAAAACAACCCCATTAGTAACGAATGTTGTACTATGGAGATCCTCTTTTTCGATCATGATCTGGTAATAGCCAGAAAATCCATCAGTGAAGGAATACATTTCTTGACGGCCCACTCCTTTTAGCACCTCATCAATGAATGGTGTCAGAAATGGATCATGCACACACGCATCATTCAATTTTCTAAGGTCGATACGAATCCGAACCTCACCTGTATTATTATCTTGGACCACCATAGGACTGATCCATTCTGATTCTTCAACCGACTCTATTATTCCAGCATCTAGCATTCTTTCGAGCTTAGCTTTGACCCTCTCCTTGTGTTTTAGATTCAAGAAATATGGCTGTTTCTTTACTGGTTTTAAATCAGAGCTAGAGTAGTACCAACCAAGTTCCTCGTTGATGTAATCCTATGAAATGTTATATGCATGATCCCATCCTCTAACAGCTTCATATTTCACCGGTTCAACATACCTTCACCCTTCATTTGGATGCATTAGAGCTATAACTCTGGTGTCTTGATTTTCAAAGGTCATCATGCGCTTCTTAAGATTAATCACTTCCAAGCTGTCATTGGCCCATCCAATCATCAACAATGTAGGATAGGATATTCCTCTATCAACAACTTCAATAACATAAAAATTAGCATTAGAGGATA
>LPNX010744003.1:26824-69865 GCA_001517045.1 Pseudotsuga menziesii | reverse complement strand
ACACAAAAGTAGTTTTTTTCTTTTCTTCCTCCAAAATTAATAAATATTATTTTATTAGTTCATTTTAGGAGGCCCATTTTGAGTTGAAATTTCCTCTAATGCATAATTATTCATCCCTTCAACTTCCACGGCAAGGCACGAAACTCTCCCAATCGGTGTCATTCTGGCCTGGTTATCGTGTACTAGCTGTACAGGGGACCAAACCAACTGTGGGATCCCCATGTTTTGTGATGTATTCCTTGTTAGAATATTAACATTTGAGCCTATATCCAAGATGAATGAATCTACCTCGTAGTCCTCAGTTTGGATATCCATGTGCATCTCTTTTTCAGTATTTTCTTATGTAAAGAGTTTACTATGGACTCTTTCTGTTCCTTGGCTAGTCGATGCAATAGATTCTCAATCTGAACAAGAGCATCGAGATCTCTTGCTAGTGACAAGAAACTTTCAAAGAATATCTGCAAGGTACCATGTTTTCGCGATGGTCCTGCTACTGAAGTTGAATCAAAAGATGTTGGCATTTCATAGACAATCAAATTACCAGGATCTCTTCTCATCACATCACATGCTTCCATGAATGTATTTTTTTAGTAGTGACATCGAACTACACCTTCTTTCTAGCCAACTAGATTTGTGGAAATGGGCTATATTCTCCCATCGTTGCACCTCCATGAGTGATAAAAACAACATCAACATCCTACATTATGGGTTCTCCCAGCATAGAGTGATCCCAGCATAGGATTTCTCTCCTCATCAAAATCAAATTTTAGAGAACAAGTTCAAATTTTTTGGTTGAGTAAAACTCCAGGAAAGTCAAACCCTAGCTTGACCCCAGCCCTAAAAAAGCCCTAAAATACTAAAATTGGTAGCTTTGGTACATTTTCTATATCTTGAGATTGAAGAAGGATCAGGAGCCAAAATTTTCACAGGCCGAGTATAAATTTCTGATGTACCCTATTTAAAAATTTCAGCCTCCAATTTTCTATGTTCTAGGAGATATGATTCCTACAAATCAAGGCTCCAACCTCTCTCAAGATTCATCCCTAAACATGAAAGCTAGGGAGAATTGCTATATCTCAGGATACAAAGGTCCAAATGAAATTTCGTAAGATTTTATAGATAGGGCATGGAATTTACTTTTTTTGGTAAAACTTTCAAACCCTCATGATGAAAAGGTGACACGTGGAAGTATGTACGACTTTGCTATGCTGAATAGTCCTAAAAACGTCACCTTGGGAAAACTCTCATAAGTCCCAATTGGACAAATCAATTCTGCTCAAACCTGTGGTGTTGGAACAAGGACAAGAGAGGATACCTTAGTGCAAACTTTCAGCCATAGAAGAGCATTACTTTTGTAGATATTGCAGAAACAATATCAAGCATTTCTGCAGAAGAAATTCAAAAACTAGGGCTTCCTGTTCCGGGAGCTTTCCTCCATTGATTTCAGAAAAGGAGTACATTGGAAAGATCTCCTTGAAGAGGACCATATTTTTATCCAATCAAATCTGAAATATTCCAAGTTTTGAAAATTAGGGTTTCTTTGACAAACCCAAGATCAACCAACACCAGAACCAGGAAGGACACCTCAAATCAGTAAGATCTAATATTTTGCTATTTACATTTGAGGTTCTCATTTCAAAATAATTAATCACACCGACTTGATGACAAGCTTGGTGAAGCTGAAAACTTCAAAGCATGGAAGTATAGGATCTCACTGGTCCTTGAAGGAAATGAATGGGACACCTACATAAGTGGAGAGGTTCTAATTCCAAAGGGAGATGATGCTAAAGCCTTACACAAGAAGAACTTGGTCAAGGCCAAGAGGATCACCTTATACCACAAGTGTCTTCCATAAAGATAGCTAAAGAGATGTTTGATTCCTTGACCAAGCTATTTTGAAGAAAAGAATATAAATTGGAATAAGTATAGGAACTCCATGACCCTTGAAGAAATTGACTTGGATTAGTATTTCAGTAAGAAAGGTGTAGGAGTCAAAGGGAGATGAGGCCATGACTAGAGCCAAGAGAATCATTACAGAATCTATTAAAGATCATCTCATCCCTCATGTCTCATCCTTGAAGACACCAAGAGGAAGTGTTCGATGCTATGAAGAAGCAATCGAAGAATAATAAGATATTTTTATAACCACCTTGAATGGCCTCCTAAGATCATGGGATTCATTCAATCGAGGAATGCATGCTAGAAGGAAGCGATTACCTTCAGTAGACTCTAGGAAGAGTGAACAAAATAAGAAGCTTGACTCATAATAAGAGAAAAGAAGATGGGAGCAACTAAAGATAAAGCTCTCATGATTCAAAGAAGATCCCTCAAGGAATGGGGAATATGAGGAACTCAATTCTTGAAGAATCTCTTATCCATCTTAGCATTTGGATCAGAAATGATGATGTCATGAATGAATAAGATGATGAAGCAAAAGGCTCAAGAAGGAGTATACCCATGAAATGAATAAAAGATAAGTATTCAATTGTTATTTCATTATATTGTTTTGTTATGCATTTCTTTATATTCATTTGCTGTGTTATGCATGATAGAATGTTTGCATTGATAACAGTATACTACTAATATGCACGTGATGGGTAAGTAGCTCATGGTGTTATACAACTCTCCATTGCTACTTATCTAGAATGAAACCTCTTTGCTGACATATTGGATTAGTGCACAATCTCAATGATGTCTTAGTAGAGATGGAAGGCATCTAGAAAGCTTCCGTGAGATATGGATGAATGTTGTATTGGATAAAATAGTTGCATGATCATATCTTTACGCATAAGAATTTTCCATTATGAATATTCCTTATGAAATTTGTCTAACCATATAACTAATGCATTTGACTTGTAGGAAAGATCACGTACAATCACCTACAAGAAAATAAGGATGAGGCTTGTTCTGAAGAACTAGTGACGACAATTCAAGAAATAATCCAAAATGAAGAACAGTACGATGAGGCCTCACACACAGTCTAGTTATGTGACGCTATCGAGTGACGTCATTGATGCAGATCCTTCTAGCTATGAAGAAGTAGCCAAGAAGAAAGGGAAGAAGAGTACCAGTTTAAGAAGAATGATGCCTAGGATGCGGTATCGATACCTGAAGGGAAGTCAGTAGTGGATCTGCAAGATCCAACATGCAGTAGATGGAAACATCGTGGGATACAAGGAAATATTTGTAGCATGGGGATTCTCACAGAAAGAAGGCATAGACTACAAAGAGACATTTGCATCCAGTGGGAATTGAGGCACATGACAGGAATACTCATGTGTGCAAATTAAAGAATGCCTTGTACAAAATCAGAAGACACCCGTGGGATAACACATACATGAGGAGCTTGAAGATCACCTAGAGTGATGAAGATATTAACCTTTGCTACAAGTTTGAAGATGAAAGCCTATAGAGGATGACAAGCTCATAGATGGTTGTGAGAAGAACTCTAGAAAAGGTTCAAGATAGAGGATCTTGGTATCTAGTGACCCTAGATGGATACATAGAATATTAGTAGCAGAGGAAGCTTCTTGTCACTCCAAAGTATGATTTTTTAGTACATAGAGTATGAAAGGCGGAGGGAGAATGATGCTCAACTTCAGAGGGAGTGACTGCAGAATATCCTAAGGTTCGATATGGTATGAAAGAATGGACAACTTATTGATGGCTCTATGATTTACTGAGAGTAAAGCAGTTTCCAACCTTTACTTTAAGGTTGAATACCGGTGATTCTCTTGTTATATGTCAATGACTTGTTCCTGATAGAAAAGAGGAACTCATTAGATTTGCAAGAAGGAGACTTACTGCCAAGTTCTAGATGAATGACTTAGATATGATGCACTACTTTCTAAGCATGGAGGTGTGGTAGAATGTAGATGGAATATCCCTAGGACAAGGGAAGTATGCAGTAGATATCCTAAAGAGGTTCTAAATGATGGACTACAAGGCCATGACCACAACTATTCTCATCAAACATGAAGCTATTGAGTAATTCTTCATCAGAGTCGGTTGATGCTACTATATATTGTTAGATGATTAAGTCCTTGATGTACCTGATTAATTCGATACCATATATTTATTTTTTTGTGAACACCTTGAACCAGTTCCTGACGGATCCGAGACATGTTAACCTGATTGATGCAAAGCATATTCTGAGGTACCTGAAGGGTACTGTTGATTATGGGCTCAAGTATGAGGTGAATCAAAAGATTAATCTAGAGGGTTATGTGGATTTGAATTGGGTAGGAAGTGCCATTGATAGGAAGTTAACGTCAGGGTGCTGCTTCAGTATGGGATCAGGTGTGATCTCTTGGTTTATCAAGAAGGAGTCCTACATGGCACCGAGTATAACCGAGGCAAAATATGTTTCCACTTGCTCGGCAATTTGGGAGGTAGCGTGTTTCTTTTGAAAACTACTATTTGATTTGATTAATATGACTTGCATTTTTGTATGATGCAGAGAGGAGAAGTAAAGCCCCAATATGTGATCCAGCTTGATAACTCTCGAAAGATGGATTTCTAGCATAGTCGGTGAGGAAGGTTTTTTGAGCATAAATCCTAGCAAAGCTCATAGATTGCTGAGATGTAAACAGTCATGTAGGCTGTCCTCAGATTTAATTAGTCCTGAAGAATCTTATAGGTTATCCTTGGATGTAATCAGCCTTGATGTGATTCTATGATAGAAATGGCTAGAAAGAAATTCGAGTACTTCAGGGAGAAGCTTGGTGTTCTCCAGATCGAGGTTCCTTCCAAGGGGAGGATATGTAAGTGTGAATCCCTTTTGACATGGTGGTAGCAGAGTCCTCCCATGGTAAGATGTAAGTGTGGATCCCTTTTGACATGGTAGTAGGAGGGTCCTCCCATGGTTAGATGTAAGTGTGGAGCCCTTCTGACATGGTGGTCGGTGGGTCATCCCATGGTTAGATGTAAGTGCAAAGCCCTTATTATATGGTGGTAGCTGGGGCCTCCCATGGTCAGATATAAGTGTAGAGCCTTTCCCTGGATGATAGATTATGTGTCCTATCATGGCGGTGGATGTAAGTGCAGATCATTTCTCTGGATGGTAGATGGTATGTCCTACCATGCCACTGGATGTAAGTGCTAATCCTTTCCTTGGATAGTAGATGGTGTGTTCTACTATGCGAGAGGATGTAAGTGCTGGGCCTTTATGACTGGGTCAAATGTAATTTCTGGGCCTTTCTTTGGATACTAGATGGTATTTCCTACTATGCCAGTTAATTTAAGTGTTGGGCCTTTCCTTAGACTATAGATGGTGTTTCCTATCATGCCAATGGATGTAAGTACTGGGCCTTTCCTCGGATGGTATATGGTGTGTCCTACCATGCCGATGGATGTGAGTGTTGGGTGTACCTTTCTGACATGGATGTTGGATGTGTTCCTCCCATGGTCAGATGTAAGTGTTGGGCGGGACTTTCTGACATGGATTATGGATGTGTTCCTCCCATGTTAAGATATAAGTGTTGAAGAAGATGAAAACCTATGTAGAGGCTAGGCCTACAAGCAACATGAAAAAGGGCTGGCTCTATAAAACTTCCTATGACGAGAAGAATTAAGAGATTGAACTAGTTGATCGAGATAATGGAAGAATTGATGATGATGATCTAGTGATTATCCATCTTTGATGATGATCCAATGATGATCCAGCTTTGACGATGATCCAGTGATGATCAAGCTTTGATGATGATCCAGTGATGATCCAACTTTGATGATGATCCAGTGATGATCTAGCTTTGATGACGATCTAGCCTTGATGAATGATCCAGTAAAGAAGACTTGTGCTGATGAATTGTGTCAAGGGAATACCTTCCTAATTAAGAGGGAGTGTTGATGTATTTGTAACTTCATAATGTATTCACTTATATTGTACCCCAATGTTCCTATCGGGAGAGTCATTAATATAATAAAGTCATGCAAAGTCAATGAGGTTAACCCTCTATTGTAAGTCAGGGCAATAGAACCCACAATTGAGTTGAGCTTAATCCTCCTTATTGATTAGGGGGGAAAAGTCCCCATAGTTAAGGGGCACTAGGGTTATTAGACTCTCCTAGAGATGTCAGCCCTGGTAAGTAATTGTCAATTCAGAAAGTAGTATAAATAGAGAGTGAAACTCTCTATTTGACACACACACTCACCCAACTATAGTGCATAGGCAAGAGAAGAGGAGCTCACACAAGTGAGAGAGAGAAAATATGTTGGAGATCATCTTTTTGTATTTGGGTTTTACTGCTGCCATTGGTGCCCATTCTATATTTGAGGAAGTTGCAGGGTTTTCTCCTTTATGGTTTCCATGAGGAAAATATTTTTGTCTATTGTCTTGTGTGATTGATTTCTATGCGTGTTATTCTCTCAAATAAGATCCTAATATCATATTTCTTAAATGATAAAAATCCAACATATCTAGGATAGTGGGTAGGAAATTAATCAAAATTGGTTAATTATTTTATCCTAAGTTGTGAGTGGGTTTATAATATTCCAAAACCCCCCTTTAAGTATGAATTTATGATGATATCTCTAAAATAATGTGAAATATAGATGCATATAGGGTCCAACAACAAGGCTATGGTCACCCTTTTACAATCGATGTATTTGTAACTTTGGAATGTATTCACTTATATTGTACCTCGATGTTCCTATGGGGAGAATCATTTATATTTCATTGTACCCTGATGTTCCTATCGAGAGAGTCATTAATATAATAAATTCATGCAAATTCAATGAGGTTAACCCTTTATTGTAATTCAAGGTAATAGACCCCACAGTTGAGTTGAGGTTAACCCTCCTTGTTGATCAGGGGAGAAAAGTCCTCACAATTGAGGGGCACTAGGGTTATAAGACTCTCCTAGAGATGTCGGCCTTGGTAAGTAATTTTCAAGTCAGAAAATAGTACAAATAGAGAGTGAAACTCTCTATTTGATGCACAAACTCACCCAACTATAGCACATAGGTGAGAGAAGAGGATCTCAAACAAGTGAGAGAGAACGGTTGTTGGAGATCATCTTTTTCTGTTTGGGTTTTACTGCTTCCATTGGTGCTCATTCTATCTCTGAGGAAGTTGCAGGGTTTTCTCCTTTATGGTTTCCCTGAGGAAAATATTTTTTTCTATTGTCTCTTGTGATTGATTGTTGTGCATGTGTTATGGAGAGAAATTCCTATGGCTTGGGGTACCACAACAGACAGCTGGACTCTAGAAATCAATCTTTTCCAATATCAAATAGGAATTAAATGTCTAACACTAAAGGATCAGACCTCGTACCTTATTCCAGACGATTGAAGTAGATCCCCATTGAGATTTCCAACTTCATCTTGAATTGATAGATTACTTCCTCAACAACAAGTAAACAATACAAGAATTCTATATATCATGGTGTTAGATCTATTCTAGAATATATAATCAATGATGTATAAGCATTTGGCATAATCCCATGGATAAAATATTCATTCAAACACACATTATTGGATAGGAAAAGATATTTCTATTAATATAAATCAGAGATTACAAGATACAACCTTTGACGGCACGTCTGCGAACCGGAGAAACTAAATCCCCCACTTGGGCCTCCACCACTTCAATCCTCCATCTCTCGATAGCAAGCTCACAAGCAAAAGGCAAGCTTGGGAAGAACACAAAATTGCTCCAAGGGACAAAGGGATGCAAACTCAAGCATAAGTTTCGGCAACAATGGACTATAGTTTCTTTGCTCTCAATTCTCTCTTATGCCTTCAATGTACCAAGGGGTTCCTTATATAGCTTTTCAAACGGGTAATGAAAGGTTGAATCCGAGTGATCTCAAGGAATATGGAAGGCCAGGAGTCAAATGAGTTGGATCCATGTCAAGGAAAACTCCAAAAGGATTTGGATTATGTACACATCCTGATGTACGCAGTTTTAGTGGTCAAACCCGCGTATATATGCGCTTATAGGTTTAAAAGTCGTGCGTATCATTTTTCATATGTTTTTAGGGATGATCAAGGAAACATCAAAGGACAAAAAGTGGTCCATAGGGTCTAAGGAGTCTGCAGCATGACAGGGGAAGGCCATACAAAGTGTGATTCACCTGGAGTGGTGAAATCCACTATAACAACATGTTATTTTCTCAGATAAGATCCTAAGATCATATTGCTTAAATGATAAAAATACAACATGGTATTAGACCTAACCTGAGAAGAAAGCACTGTGCAACTGCAGAAGCTATAGCTTCTTAATTTTTGGGTCTCTCTCCACAATTCAGCCGCAAAAGGAGGCTATAATAACTCTCCATTGAAGGGTGCATCTTTCTGTCGAAGCAGAATTTGATTCGAGGCATTTTCAGTTTTTGCTGTGGGAAATTAGCGCTTTTTACAGAAGAGGATTTTTTTAGTGAGCCCAGCATAGGATTTCTCTCCTCATCAAAATCAAATTTTAGAGACAAAGGTTGAATTTTTTGGTTGAGTAAAACTCTAGGAAATTCAAACCCTAGTTTGACCTCGGGCCTAAAAAAACCCTAAAATACTAAACCTGGTATTTTTGGTACATTTGTTATATCTCAAAATTGAAGAAGGATCAGGAGCAAAAATTTTGACAGGATGAGTATAAATTCCTGATGTACCCTATTTAAAAATTTCAGCCTCATATTCTCTATATTTTGGGATATTTGATTCCTCCAATTCAGGGTTCCAGCCTCTCCCAGGATTCATCCCTAAACAGGAAACCTAGGGAGAATTGCTATATCTCAGGATACAAAGGTCCAAGTGAAATTTTGTAATATTTTCCAGATAGTGCATGGACTTTAATTTCTTTGGTAAAAGTTTCAGACCCTGATGATGAAAAAATGACACGTGGAAGTCTGTACAACTTTGATATGTTGAACAGTCCTAAACAAGTCACCTTGGGAAAACTCTCATAAGTCCCAATTGGAGAAACCAATTCTGCTCAAACTTATGGTGTTGGAACGAGGACAAGAGAGGATACCTCAGTACAAAGTTTCAGACACAAAGGAGTATTACTTTTGTAGATACCACAGAAACAATATCGGGCATTTATGCTTAAGAAATTGGAAAACTAAGGCTTCCTGTTCCAGGACCTTTCCTCCACTAATTTCAGAAAAAGAGTACATTGGACAGATCACGTTGAAGAGGCCAATCATTTTATCCAATGAGATCTAGAAGATTCCAAGTTTTGAAAATTAGCGTTTTTCTAACAAACCCCAGATTAGCTAGCTCCAGAACCAGGACGGACACCTCAAATTGGTTAGATCTAATATTTTTCTATTTAGATTTGAGGTTCTCATTTCAAAAATATTAATCACACCAACTTTATGACAAGCTTTGTGAAGCTGGCAACTTCCAGGCATGGAAGTATAGGATCTCACTGGTCCTTGAAAAAAATGAGTTGGACACCTATATAAGTGGAGAGGTTCCAGTTCCAAAGGGAGATGAGGATAAATCCTTACAAAAGAAGAACATGGTCAAGGCCAAGAGAATCACCTTATACCAAAAATGTATTCCCTAAATACACCTAAAGAGATGTTTGATTCCTTGACCAAGCCATTTTGAAGGAAAGAGTATAAATCGGAATAAGTATAGGAACTATGTGATCCTTGAAGTAATTGACTTGGATCAGTGTTTCAATAGAAAAGGCCTAGGAGCCAGAGGGAGATGAGGCCAATGTTAAAGCCAAGAGAATCATTGCACAATCAATTCAAGATAATCTCATCCCTCATGTGTCATCCTTGAAGACACCAAAAGGAAGTGTTTGATGCTATGAAGAAGCAATCGAAGAAGAATAAGATATTGTTATAACCACCTTGCATGGCCTCCCAAGATCATGGGATTCATTCATTCGAGGAGTGTGTGCCAGAAAGAAGTGATTACCTTCAACAGACTCTGGGAAGAGTGAACAGAAGAAGAATCTTGACTCATAATAAGAGAAAAGAAAATGGGAGCAACTGATGATCAAGCTCTCACGATTCAAAGAAGATCCCTCAGGCAATGAGGAATATGAAGAACTCAATTCTTGAAGAACCTCTTATCCATCTTAGCATTTGCATAAGAAATGATCATGTCATGAATGAAGAAGATGATGAAGTAGAAGGCTCAAGAAGGAGTCTACCCATGAAATGAATAAAAGATAAGTATTCAATTCTTATTTCATGATATTATTTTGTTATTCATTGGTTTATATTCAGTTGATGTGTTATGCATGATATAATTTTTGCATTAATAACAGTATACTACTAATATGCATGTGATGGGTAAGTAGCTCATGATTCTATATAACTCTTCATTGCTACTTATCTAGAATGAAACCTCTTTGCTAACATATTGGATTAGTGCACAATCTCAATGATGTCTTGGTAGAGATGGAAGGCATCTACAAATTTTCCGTGAGATACAGATGAATGTTGTATTGCATAAAATAGTTGCATGATCATATCTTTATGCATATGAATTTTCCATTATGAATATGCCTTATGAAATGTTTCTAACCATATAACTAATGCATTTGACTTGTAGGAAATGTCGTGTACAACCGCCTACAAGCAAAGAAGGATGATGCTTGTTCTAAAGAACAAGTGATGACAGTTCAATAAATAATCCAAAATGAAGAATAGTATGATAAGGCCTTAGACACACTCTAGTTATGTGACACAGTTGAGTGACATCATTGATGCAGATCCTTCCAGCTATGAAGAACTAGCCAAGAAAAAAGGGAAGGAGATTACTTGTTCAAGAAGAATGATGTCTAGGATGCGGTATCGAGACCTAAAAGAAATCCCACAGTGGATCTGCAAGATCCAACATGCAGTAGATGGAAACATCATGGGATACAAGGCAAGATTTGTAGCATGAGACTTCTCACAGAAAGAAGGCATAGACTACAAAGAGACATTTGCATCTAGTGGGAATTGAGGCACATGAGAGGAAGACTCATGTGTGCAAATTAAAGAAGGCCTTTTACGAACTCAAAAGACACGCATGGGACAACACATACATGAGGAGCTTGAAGATCACCTCGAGTGATGAAGATCTTAACCTTTTCTACAAAGTTGAAGATGAAAGCCTATAGAGGATGAAAAGCTCATAGATGGGTGCAAGAAGAACTCTTGAAAAGGTTCAAGATAGAGGATCTTGGTATCTAGTCACCCTAGATAGATAGATAGAATATTAGTAGTAGAGGAAGCTACTGGTCTTGCCGCTAATCCAAACTAAATGTGGATTTCTTGAGGAATCTTCTTCTTAAGAAGAAGAAAAATATTCTCACTTGGATCAAGAATAGCTACAGGATGGAAACTGGGACCATGTAGAACAAATGAAATCCAATGATGTGAAAGCTCTTGAGAGTTGTAATCAGCTCCAAGATGAACCGTAATGACTTAAACTTCAAACTAGTAGATATGAAATCATCTCTAGATAGGTGAAATAAGTGTCCAAGCAAACGTATGAGGTCTCTACATTCATTTACACATAAAGGATGGGCACAAGTGATCATGTAGGAATAGAGAGAAGCCATAGGATCAAAGAGTGTGAATGCAAGGGATCAATGGGTTGATCTAGATTCCAAATAATTCAAAAGAACACATAAAATAATATCAATAGACTCATGGGAATACACTGATAATGAATCCTCTATAGTTGAAGTATGGAAGGAGGAAGGAAGGAGATGTTCAAAATCTTCAAGGAGGCTCTAAGGATTGATGCCAAGAATGAGGGAGGAGTTGTAAAAGCACATGGGATCAAGTATGGTAAGTGGAAAGACGCTAAAAGGACCTGATTTGGCTAAGAAAACATCTAGGAAGCCACCGGGTTGTGCACCATCAATGAGAGAGATATGCACAAAGTGTTAAGGGTATGGAATATGGATCTTAGAATCCATGATAGAAGACATAGAGAACACTGAATGTGTGAGTGAATCATCATCACTAGTAATAGAAATAACAGCTCCATTAGTCACTTCTTTTTCATTATTAGCATCAAAATAAGATGAATAAACTTCAAGAGATACATAAAAAGATGGCTCTTCAATATTTGCTTCTT
Source organism: Pseudotsuga menziesii (assembly GCA_001517045.1). Classification (NCBI taxonomy): domain Eukaryota; kingdom Viridiplantae; phylum Streptophyta; class Pinopsida; order Pinales; family Pinaceae; genus Pseudotsuga; species Pseudotsuga menziesii. The sequence goes on along the minus strand of LPNX010744003.1, from coordinate 57,832 downwards.
GATTGAAGAAGGAAGCATTCGAATCAAAGAGGGTAGAAACAACATGAACTATATTCATCATCATCAACTTCATCAGAGATTGTAGAGGTCGAGACTTCTTGCAAGAGAGAAATCATTGAGGAGCTATAAGCACTCTCCAAATTGCTAGAAGGATCATCATTGTGCTTTCCCAAAAATCTATCCAATGTTGTCCAGATATCCTTTCGGTATTTAGCAGAATCAATAAGTTATTGCATGCTTGGAGAAATAGCCAGCCATATATCTCCAAAATATCTATCATAGTCATTGAACCAGTAACTTGGCTCTTCATAAGACTCTTCACCAGCTCCAATAGATATCTCATATATATTTTGTCTCTTTAGAGATGAAATCATCTTCAATTTCCACTCTGAATAGCTTGTGGATGGACAAAGAAGAGGAACTGATACTCTTGAATCCTTTTGAAGTTGTACCTGCAAAATAAACCTGCAAATATGAAAAAAAGGATTAATTAATGTTCTCTCAAAGATCTGATGTGATGCATAGATTTTATATCTTGATATTTGATACCATCTATAAATTATAAAGCCTTAATGGAATAAGGAATTTCATAAACTAGCTAAGGATCTAGGCACACAATTAACCTCACAGAGAATTGCAAAGAATTAGCGTAAGGAGAGAAGAAGAGGAATTAATGAACACACATTAATGAATGATATATAAATGATAATTGATATTATTACATAGGTAATACATCCTTATAAAGGAAATTTGAGTTCATTGAAGACAACTCATTTCTATCTCATAAATCATACTTAGTAATTATGATAAATCCCCATAGGTGGCTAAAGCACTTTCCTAATATATAAAAGAACTCATGAATTAGCAATATAATGAGTGAGTGATGATAAGTGAAGGAAATAATTGCTAATATTGGAATGTAGAGATAAAATAATGGAGGATGGGTTGGAAACAAAAGATGTCAGTTTCCTAGTTAACTATCTTTACTTTATCCACAAAAAAGTTGGATAAATGCAGAATAAGGAAGAATATGTAGGAAAGCATAGTTGCTAATTCTGGGAGTCAATAAAGTTGTCAATATCAAACCATAATCAAAATTAAAGATTTCCTGGGGTATAGACTGCAAGTGTTGACTTTGTAGTGCAAGTGCATGCCAACTATCTAGGCTAGTGGGTAGGAAATTAATCAAAATTGATTAATTATTTTATCCTAAGTTGTGAGCGGGTTTATAATATTCCAACAGAATCCATAATTTTCAATAACCTTTAAACTATAGACAATGATGCTTTAATTTTTATAATAAATGAACCAACTTTGAGGGGAAACTTCACATTTGATGATTTCTTGAAAGAACCAAATGTTTCTCTTCTAAAGATAACCTTTCCCTAATGAATTCTAAGGAAAAAATATCAATGTCAATAAGGTTGGTAGCTGGTATGGAACCCTGACGAAACCATGTATTCAGATAACAGTATATTCATTCTACATAAACAAATCACCTATTTGACTTTCCAGTGTAGGATGCAACATATTTCTCTTGTCTTTCAATACTCTGGGAAACTTAGTGTCAAAAATAATTGTGTAGACCTATGACATGATCCTTTTGAAAAAATTCAAACATATTGATCTTCTTAGGAAGATCAAGAGAAAAAATGTACCAATAAACTAAAGATCTGATACATTTGAGCATACAAACACATTCAATAGATACAATTGACACCTGAAATGTATTATTGTGTGGAATTCCATCAACTAAGCATGAATCACTTCATCTGGGAGCTCATCAAAGTTAAAGAAACAAGCTTGACTTGACTCTGAATTAGGTGAATTAATTTTCAAAAGAAAACCTAACATGACTTCACTTATTGACTTATCATCGCCACGACCCAAAAATTGAGTTAACAAACACAAGACCAACTGAACATCCTTTTGGAAAATAATAACATTCAAAGGGAAAGTAATGTTTTTATGTGATTGACCAGTTTTCAGGATTTGTGACAGAAAATTTACTCTATCTTGAGGTTTATATTCTCTATACAATTTGACCAAGACTTCTTCAATCAGGGACTCGATGTTTTTAGGAAAGATTTCAGGTAGACCCAATACTTCATAAATGGTTTTTGCATTGACTCGACAAAGGATTTTATTTGTACTACTATTCATAATTACTCTTTCATTTGACGAGTAATTAGTAGCACACCATTCGATGAGCTCGAGAAAATACAAGGTTTGTTCAATGAAAAAATAGTACAAAAAGATTTACAAACTTTTAGTATGTCCCTTCCCTATGACTTGGGCTCCATTAGTCGTTCTTTAGACTGAGAAATGATACCGATGGACATCATTGGATAAAATATATTTATTTCTCTATCAACTATGACCTCTTCATGGGGGATTCACTTGTTGGCCAATATCCTATCACGTTAGTTCATATTGTGGGTTTTAAAATGATCAAAAATCGAACCAATATATTGCAGGTATTGGGGAGATGAGGGGTTTAAGGTGGGGGTGGGTAGGGTGTTTTATAAGGATTGAGGTATAAAAAGGGGTGGGGAGGAGGTTTTAAGTATTGGGAGGGGGTTTCAACAAAAATATTTTGGGTCAATATCTCTCGAAATTAAGGGTATTCTTTAATATCCCACGATCGCACGTGCTATGTGAGAGGTTCACTAAGTGAAGTCCCCGTGGACCTCTTCTTTTTCATCTAAAACCCTACAAAGCAAGAAAAACTCTTGAAATCAATCCATGAAAAAGGAATTGGTTGGATTTCAGAGTTTTAAGGTACCTACAGACATGAGAGTGCTTGAAATCGATTTTTGGACCACGTTGATGACGAAACTGGCACTTTGTTTTCTCTCTCATTCATCCATGGGAACAATAAAAATAACATTTAAATTTTCTGAATATGATTTTTTATATGCTAAATGAAAGATGGTTTTGCGATTCTCCATAAGCGGTTTATTTTAAACCACTTTCTCCAACGGAGTCGACCATGAAGTGCCATATGGTAAGTGGTATAAAATATGATACCACCTTTCATTTTTAACATCTCCACTAATATTGACCTTGAAACATGTAACATCCATTGATTAAATCCACCATCAACTTGCATCATTGATCTTGTCTTCTCACTTGATTTTAAATTTATTTAGAACCTTTCTCCTTTGCTTCGGTCATAGCATTATGTCATATGCTAGCATGAGCAAGATCAATGCTCTTTTCCAAGATCACTAGTCTCTTTAGATCCTAGTCATGACTTTCGATCACATGAATTTTTTTTTAAATATACTTATTCTTTTTGGGCGCTGCCATCTATTAGCCTTTGATCATATTACTTGATTGCATGATGAGTCTTTAAGGATAAAGTATGAGTTCACACAATATTAATTTCATTCTCTAGGCCTTTAACCATTTTTTTTCTGAAACTAAGGGGCATTGAGACAAACTAAAAATCCTCCATAATTTACACATGCCAACATCTAGCTTGAATGGGGATGTTGTCTTCCCTATGAGGTAGAAAAGAACATGTAGACCTTGTGCCTTATCCATTGGGTCTCACTTCTTTTTGGACTTTTTTCCTTTTTCTTCTGTGACCTATAACATGTTCAAATTGATTATCCTTTATTTATTATTTTATTTATTTTCAAACTAAGAACTTGTTTTTAAATAACAAAATAATAATCACTTTTCAAATCTTGCGACCTTCACTTCGGGCTTCAAAATTTAAAAGCATTGTCCACACTTGCAAATTAAAACTACAATGGAAATGTACAATGGATATATATAATTAAATTATTGTTTTCCTTAGAATAATTCTTTAGGAACCTCCCATTCACTGAGCCTCCACCAATTAATTCCCCATTTAGATTCTAAAAAATAAATGTATTGTTTCCTCGATAAGCATCCAATGTATATGGTCCTTTACACATATGATCAATTTTTTTTGCGGTACCTTCATTCTTGGCATTCCATTTTAACACAAAATCACCAATTTGGAAATCATCAACCTTTATTATCTTGTCATTTTTTGTTTCATTTTTCCTTGGAAAATATGAGCTTTATCATATATTGCTATCCTCATTTCTTGGACTTCAATCAAATCATTAATTCTTCTCGGAGCATGACAGGGTTCTTCTTCTTAATTTTACAAAAACTTCATCACAGGTAATCCTAGAGAGGGAGGATAAACTACATTTTCCACAAAGACCAACTTAAAAGGTGAAGTGCTAATTGACTTTTAATTACTAATTCTATAAGCCAATAAGGGAAATATGAGCTTTGTGTCTTTTTGGCCAACAATATTTTTTTTATAATCTTAATAAAAAATGTATTTGATGATTAATCCATCCCATTTCCTTGAGGATAATATGTCATTGAATGACTCCGATTGATATGATAATCATGATAAAATCTAATCATCTTTTTGGATTTGAAAGTTTGATCATTATATGTGATAATTTTCCTTGCGAAACCAAACCTAGAAAGGATATTCTCTTCCAAGAATTTAATAATTACAATGTTTTTGGCCCTTCGGGTTGGAATAACTTCAATCCATTTGGTAAAATAATTAGTTGCACTCAATATCCATTTATCTTGTCCTGAAGAAGTGGGATTTATTTCCCCAATAAAGTCTAAGCCCCACTACTGGAAAGGCGTTTCAATAGAAGCGCACTTCAAAGGAAAAGGGAACAATTTTCTCTTACCTTCAAATATTTGACATCTATGACAAGCTACTACTTCCATGTATACACCAGTAAAAATTGTTGGCCAATAAAATCTTGCTCTTAGAATTTTATTAATAGCGAATTTCCAATAATGATGACCTCCACAAACTCCTTGCTGAGATTCTTTCATAGTTAACTTGGATCCCTTTTCAAGTAAGAAATTAAACAAAATACCCCCTGGATCTCTCCAATAAAAGTAACCATTCATGATACAAAACTTGGTTGCGTTCAACTTTATAGGCCTTGCTTCTATTCTACTTAATTTTGATGGAGGTTGCAAATTTTGTAGGACATAAACAATATTACTATACCAAGGAGATGAAGATAAATATTCGGATACCTCTAATGTTGATTCGTGGTTCATGTTAGATGACATGTTTGAAATATAACTGATCTGCAATGAGTCACAATTTGATTCAACCATTAATGTTTCTAATCTGTGTCCTTTAACCAACTTCGTAGGCTTGATCTCCAAATCATACTTGAGGAGCACAACATTTGATTTTCCTGTTCGACCTTCAGGTTCTACCTGTGTCAATATATCCTTTACTATATTGTTTGGAACAAAGGTAATAACATGAGAATGTAATATATATACTCTAGAATCTTTCAAGGATTTAACTAAAGTATATGCTTGTTTTTCCATGTTATTGTATTTCAATTCGATGTCTCTTAAAGCTATGCTAGAGTAATCAATTGGATTCTCAAAACCTTCATCATATTTCTATAACACGATTCCAACAATAATATATTATGAAGCAAAAGAAAACAACCAAAAGTATTTTGAAAAATCTAGACCAATTAAAACCGGTGCTTTAGCTATTAAACTTTTATTTTGTCAAATGGTTTTTTTGATTCAGTAGTCCATTTGATTTCATCTCCCTTTTTAAACATATTAGTGATGGACTTCATGATCTCAACAAAATTCGAAACAAACCTTCTTACAAAAATTACTATTCCATGAAATGATTGGATCTCCTTTTTATTTTCTTAATTGCAGCCACTTTTCTAAATTGCATCCACCCCATCAGGATCTATTTTGATTGAATATTTTTATATTATATGTCCTAACAACCTACCTTATTTCATATAAAAATTGGAGTTTTTTGGGTTGAGTGAAATTCCAAAATTTCTACAATTTAAAAAGATTTTTCTCTAGATGTTTTAAGTGATCTGCATCAGACTTATAAAACACTACTATTATATAATTCATGTAGACAACCACAAACATATCTTTTTCCTCTACAAATTCTATATCCATTTCTCTATGGAATATTTCCTCTACATTGATTAACCCAAAAGGGACTAAATTTTCTACCTACTTAGAAAATATGAGAGATATAATAATCTTTGCATTAAAAATACTTTTAACTTCTTTCTCTATGAGTGTCATCAACATAGGATTTACTCTCCTCATTTTTTGTTTGAATAACTTCTCATTAGGAATTATAGGAATAGTATGTTGAATTATGGAAGTGTCATTGTAACACCCCGATTTTGACCCCGTGGTATTGAATTGCATATGATGTAAATATTTTTATTTGATCATGGTGTGGAGCCCAAGGCAAAGGCCCCACCATGGATTTAGTGTCTTATGTATTGGTGATTAAAATCAATGCCGATGGTTTATGTGCTAGTCAGGCACGATATACTTGAGAGATCATGTAAAATGCAAATTAATAAAAATACCACAACTAGCTATGCGCCGCAACATTAAAGAGACGGGGGCATGATTTCACAAGGAATGGGGAGGGGGGAATAGTCAAACCCTTGGGACATGGGGAAAAGACAAATGTCTAACGGGGAAAACCCATAAAATGGTAAACTACCCTTTTTTTCTTTTATGCCCAGTCATCTAAGTTGGTAAAGGAAGTTATTGCCTTGGGATGGGAAGGGTATGGAGGTCAAAATTCGAATTGGAGGAGCCATTAGTCTTTCAGAAACATGTTTTGACCTGTTGGGCAAGTAAATGCTTGGGAAGGCATGCCCAAGCCATTATGCACCCATGTCTTTCATATTTCCTCACCCATTCTCACTCACGTGGGCTCTCTCACACAACTGGAAGGGGGATGAGCTCTCCCCTTCACGATTTTGGTAGTTTTCCCAAGTTCTCCATGGTTGGGGAGGTCGTTCTTGTGATATTGAGTGTGCATGCAGGAGAGATTCATGTTTTAGTGTTGATGGGGATTGTTTTTGTCTCCCTCACAATTTGGGTTGTTTTATTGTTTTTCCCATGCTCATAATTTTATTTCCTTGTTGTTGGAAAAATGGGAAGGAATGGGGCACGATTTTGGGGTTTGAGATGGTTGTTTCTCCTCTATTAGCAAGCTGGCAGCTTCCCTCATGTTTTGGCAAAAATTTTCCTCACTTTGTTTTTCCTCTATGAGCAAGTTGGGAGCTTCCCTCATGTTTTTCGGCATTTTCCTCCCTTCCTCCAAGCTAGGAAATTTTTGTTGTTGTTGTGTGAATGTCCTGAGGAGATTCACGATCCGTGGGTTTGGGGAGGTCATTTTTTCTCCCATGGTGCCATAGACATTTTCCTGAACTTAGATATACAATATTAGGGTTTGTAGAGGTATTTTTTCCTCCATAGAGCCATTGAACATTTAGATGGAATCGTATTGTTCACTCAGGGTGTTTTTCCCCTAATTTTCCATTTCTGTTTTTGGGTTCCTAGGACGTTTGGACCTTACCCAAGAATGGTATTTTGTTGTTGGGTGTATCCTTATGATGGCTTGGAAAAGTAAGTAAGTTCAAGGAATCATCTATTAATTGGATGAATGTGCGTTTGATGTATGGTTTGGCTTGACCGAGTAAGACCAAGGACCCCTTCATGTTATTGGCTTGTTTCCTTAGCAGTATGTGAAACCCAATGGTGTGTTGGCTTGACTATGAACATATGGTTTTGGCTATGTGTTAGCATGTTGTTCCCTAGTGCCTTGTGCAATCATGCCCAACTTAGGGTTGGCAGTGATTATGAGAGATTGATGAGCACACTGGCCTATGGTTGGGTGGAACATTGCAGCGACGTAGCTAGTTGCAGGCTAGCATCTTTTCAAGATAATTATTCTTGTGCTTAATCTACGCAAACTATTTGTTTAATGATTTACGAATGATGAATGCTTGAATGAAATGAATGTAGTTTCTTCTGCTGTATTTACATGTCTTATGCATTTGTATATGTTTTTATGTCAATGAATTTTAATTATCATGTTCATGGGGCTAGATTGCCCGTTCGATAGTAGGAGAAGCCCAGTCGTGTCCTACCATCGTCGATATGAGGGGTGAGGACATGAAAGCCATACTCCTTCAAATCCTCATAACTCTAGGGAAAGAAATCTGAAAACTTATTCATTATCTCACTAGTACACAATGAGGAATTATCTACCGTGTGACTAAACATTCTATTCACCACAGGTTTTTTAAGTGATTTACTACTAAATATGAGCAATTTTGATTGACCCAGCTATAAATGACTAATTTAGTCACTAGTTAACAAATATGACTAGATAATGAGTGACACACTTAAAAATAACTAGCATAAACGACCAATTTAGTCATGACATAAAAAATGCCTAGCTAGAAGAATGTGAATTAGTCATTCATGTTTGTAATTTTAATTGTGTCATGGAAAATTGCTATTTTAACAATGTAGTGTAAATTTTATAAATTGTCTACCTAGTATATGTAATATTGGTGCCATGCACCTTGATCTTCATAGATCCAACAAAGAAATTGCACAAATTTACTCTTGGCCATCTTTATCCCTGTTGCACCATTGAACGAAACCGCTAAGTGTGCACCAAAGGAAAATTAGGTTCCTAGAACCCAGCTTAGCAGCCCCAAAAAGGTCAAAACTTAGTTCAAACAACTCAAACATGTCATGAATCTATCCAAACTTCCCACAAAATTCACAGTTCTGTCCAAAAAACCCACAAAGATCATGGCTTTGGGGTCGACTATCTAAATCCCACTCATATATATTTGAGGTTTTACTTTATTTGTAATTACATGAACACAAATTGAGCATATTGAAGCACTAATAAAAATATTCTAACCAATCAAAGACTGAATTATAATTAAACTAGGGTGCTGACCAAAACCAGTCTCGAAGTTTCTACTAAATATTTTGATTCCTTGACCTCTTACATGCCTGACCTCACAGAATATGATACGTGTAATGCAGTGATGACCTCTCCTTATCGCTATCAAGTTAAAAATCCTTTATGCATTAGTGTCCAGGTAAATTTTGCATCTGACGTCACCACCCACCTGATTCACGATGTTCACAATGTGAGAGTCCCTAGTCCCATACCGAGGTGCTTTTCTAACTTTAATATATCTAGTATGATCTGTGATCCTTGAACTAGATACACGAGTCGACGTAGCTTCACTTGGCTCAGATCATATTTTAAACGCCATAGCAGTTGATCCATTAATTGAACTGGTAGAAGCACCAAGAACAATATTTTAACCAATCGAAGACTCAATTATAAACTGGGGTGCTGACCCAGAACCAATCTCATATCCTAAAAAACTCTTCCATAATTCCTTACACTTATATGGAAGGAAGTATTAGCAAAGAAACCAAGTAGTATTTGAAGGCCTAGTTTTATAAGGATTGACCTCAGAACAGTCAACAAACCACATATCGAGTCAAGGAAGCCCAAGAAACAGTCACGGTTCAGTATAGCAGACTCAACAAAGGTCACTACCTAGTTTAGCACCCTAAAAATTATGCATAAAAAGGTCACGAATTAGTCCAAACAACTCACAAAGGTCATGGTTCTTAATTCCAAACAACCCACAGAGGTCATGGTTATGTCCAAACATCCCACAGAGGTCATCGTTCTGTCCAAAGAACTAATTTTTTAACTTTTTCTCCTTGAGACATGGCTATTTGTGTTTATTGATGCAAGGAATAACTTAGTTATTTTTTTCCCATAAATTAGGTGTTTTGCAAGTAGTAGTCTCCTAAGTGCTACTTTTAGTTGTTGTTGGAGTAGGGTCCCACAGCTACAGAAGAAGCTGCTATTTTGACGGATAGACAGTTTTGGCAGAGATATAGGAGGTAAAGCTACGACGACTGTAGCATGTTTCCAGCTACAGATCAGAGCCGAAAACCATTACTATTGGGACAGAGAAGCCAAGGGAGACGACAGTACCTGAGCGGCCGAGAAGAGAGAGCTCACCCACTGCATTGAAGGTAGCGGTGGAGACAAGAGGGTTCAGCTACCCTCATAAAGAAAAAGGAGCGACGAGGCTGAGGTATTGAAGACGAAGGACAGAAAGGGAAGCAACGCCGGTACCCATGGTCAGGGTTGGGAAGCATGGAAGACTGCAGGAAGCTGTGGTAAAGAGAAGCGGTGCATAGTACCCATGGTCAGTGCCAGGAAGCATGGAAGACTGCAGAGGAGCTATGGTGTGACAAAAAGAAGCTACTTCAAGTACATTTATGCCGACTGTCACTAGTTAGGGTTTGGGGTTTACTATTGGGACAGGCCCACAATGTTGTAATGGCGGGACCTTCGGGCCTCCTATAAAGAGATGTATTTTGTATTGTAAAAGGTTAGATAGTTAGTTAGTTAGAAAATAGGAGGTTGGTTGGCACCTTAGGCATTCTGAACATCTTAAGCCATCCAACTCATTAAGCTAGTCTGAACATCTTGTAAGATCCAGACACTTAGCCTTCCTGAGAGTCATTGAGTCTGTATGTAACAATCCACAGGGATTGACAGAGGGGAAGAGTATATTGTAAGAGGTGCAATATAGATAAGAGAAGAGATCTAAGAGAGAAGGGCTCCAGGCTGTGTGCGGAGTTACCCAGAAGATCTCAAGCTGGATATGCGGTGCAACATCACTGTGTTTACCTTCCCTGAGCTATAATAGAGAAAACATAGTTCTATGGACGTAACTTCCATCCCGGAGGTGAACCACGTTAAAATCAAGTGTTATGTGATTGATTTATGTGTTGTGTTTATTTGTTGCATCTATCAGTTAGTACATGAACCTTGCTTGCAGTTTAAATGTATGTATGCGTTACTCAGTTTACAACACTATTAAAGATAAAGCAGCTAAGACTTTAAGTATTTTGTATAAGATCTTATGGGTGTTTCATCCCAGATAGTTAAGAGTCGCAGAGTAATTAGCCTTGAGCATTGAGTCCAGTACATCGGACACAGGTAGCACTGATTGCGCAGAGCTGGAGCAGTAGGATATCGCAGAGAGGTGATATCGCACTAGCAGAGGAGCTGCGGTGCACTGTGGTTGAGAATCTAGCATAGGTAGGGGTTACGTGTTGGCCGAGGTGCGGTGATGCGATAAGGGTTAGAGTTGCTGCGCGTGAGGTAAGGTTGCGCATCGCAGAGAGTGAGATCTCGCAGGCTAGAAGAGCTGCGAGACACACAGGCTGCCTCAGAACCTGGTCAGAGACACTTGAGTCTTTGGCCAACCCATTAGAGTCACTTCGGGTGAGACTTCAGGCCGCTCCGCGGTCTGTCGCCGAAAGGGCCAGTGAACTAGGGGTGTTTTTGGTTAATTATAGTAAACCCGGGTCTGCCCATAGTGACCAACAAGTGGTTCCGTTGCTGGTTTTGAACAAACAGAGCACTGATGTTCTGGTGGCGGCCTATGAGAGACAAACTCAACGAGTGGGTTTGGTATAACTATAAAGAGTTTGCCGAACGAGAGAACAGGAGTCCTAAACTAAGTATAGAGGCCTGGTTACAAAAACATATCATTACAGACATCCATGCGATATTTTTTGCGACCTTTGGAAACGATCTTTATGACTAGTTATCAAAGCTGACAGATACGAGCATATTCAAGAAGAAAAGAAACATTGTCTAGACACCAGAGCTAGTTTAGATCATGGAGAACCTTGATAATCCCCTCACGGGGACAGTAGACTTCTGGCTTACGAGTGTTCTAGAAGGCTTCATCACAGAGTTTGCAGTCAACTGGAGGAAAAGCTTCAGCGAGGCTGAGCACTACTTCAAAGGATATCGCGGTAAGTACCTAAGATATTTAAACTTGTCCATTAAGATGTTATTACATGAAAAAGGAACAATGGATCTAGTTTCAGATGAATAAGTAAATATAGTAATGTCACAAGACTTTGAAAGTGATTTTGACGACATTGGCCGAACACGTAGTGGAAAGAAATATAAAGTAGACTTCAGCTCTCCCATATTTGAAAGCAGTTCAGATAATACCAGACAACAGAGTCATAGTCCTACAGAAAGAACATAAGGGGGTATCCCTTACCACCCTTATACCCCACAGAAACAGATCGAGACTCAGAATAATCCCGTAGGAACTCCATCCAGTAGCTCACAAACAGTACCTACCACCGCTACATCACCTCTACCTACACCGCCGAGTGGTAGTACTACAGGAAATCAGCATCCACCACGCAGAAATAGAATGGGGGATGATATGAAGCTACCTATCTTTAAAGGTACAGGAGCAGAGGACCCAGAGCAGCATTGGTTTCTATGTGAAGCCATGTGGACCATTAAAATGATCAATGACGATAACCTTAAACTTGTACAGTTGGTCACCACACTGAGAGATAGAGCCTTAACATGGTATATAAAGTATACCACAGTACCTAGAACACTTGTCCAGGTCAAGACCGCCATGATTAAAGAGTTTAAGAAACCTAAGTCTGAGTCACAGTGCATTACAGAGCTCAAAGACATTAAGCAGCTACCTACAGAGTCAGTATGGGACTTTGACCAGAAATTCAAAGCCCTTATAGACCAAGTCATCTTTGAGTTTGTGCCGGAGCAGCATAAGGAATGGTTTATTACAGCGCTGCTCCCCCACATCAGACTGCCGTTAATGTAGCAGAAACTCTATACGCAGGATGACGCGTTGGATATGGCAATGAAACTAGAGGCCTCACCTCTAGTTGAGACTAGCACAGGCATGGCAAAGCTACAAAACCAGTTGGCTAATCTCACGTTACAGATGCATGAACTTAAGAAAGGGAAAGAAGTTGCACAAGACATATGGTGTGTAATATGTCACGCACAAGGCCATAGTAAAGACGATTGTCTAGTCTTTGTAGAATATATAGCGATAGGGGCTCCTAACCCCTTACCACAGACCCACGAGCCGTGGTGTGAAATATGCAAAACGCGAGGACATCTACCTCACCATTTCCCTCTACTTCAGAAGTATGTGTAGACACCTAAGAACTTATACTACGTCTTCTGCAAGTCTGTAGGACATGATGAACATGATTGCCGCGCCTATGATCTCATGGTCAGGAGCAAGCAAGACTTGTACAGAGTCCAATCAGAAACATAGGGTCCAGCAGCAGGACCACAGCATGATCCGGATCATGGTGGTAGAGGAGAAGGATTCAGAGGACGAGGAAGAGGAGGAGGCTTTGGCTGTGGAGAAGTCTTTGGCCGTGGTCGCGGACCGATCACTTGCTACAATTGTGGAGTTGTAGGACATTATGCCAGGGACTGTCAGAGCCCTACCACCACATGTAACTACTGTAAATATTACGACCACACAATAGAAGAATGTCCTACCTTGATAGCTAAGATCAGAGAACCTAAGCCAGCAGCACACCAGAACATTCAGCTCATTGGTTCTGAGCAAGAAGAACCAGAGCCAAGAGTCAACATTGTGACTCATAGTGTTGCTTCCACCAATGGGACATCGCAGGATATTGAAAAGAATGTAGGATAAGAAAGGGTGTGTAGAGCTCCTAACAAAGCAACACCGCTTGACCTACAGAAGAATAAACAGATATTTCAGGAAGCTAATACCTTCTTTGATGACCCTTTGCAACCAGGATCATAGGTACCGCCATCTAGGGGCGTACCGCAGCAAGCACCTTGTGGTGTTAGCCCTGAACAGATACCGCAGGCTACCACATCGGGCACATGCAATGAGGACGAGTTGATAGGAAGTGTACATTCCTTCCTCCGGAGTTGTTTAAAACTCACGAGAAATGAGCAGGCTATCGGAGAACTTTAGTGCATCATAGACCATTATCAGCCATCTTCTTCCGTGAACAGTACACAGCGCGCTGTCCATAGTATTATGGGACACAAAAGAACAGGAAGAGAGATGCGACTGAAAATGCAGGTTGGAGAATTTGAAATGGATGAGGTAATCCTAGATCTAGGATCCGACATAAATGTACTGACTAAGAAGACATGGGAATAGATGGGTAGCCCTAAATTAGTCAGATCGCCTATCCACCTGAGATTAGCTAATCAGCAGCGAGTAGCACCCTTGGGTCGATTATCGCAGGTACCAGTTGACATTGACAGAGTTCGCAACTCCGCCGACTTTGAAGTGATAGAAATCATTGGTGATAGTAGAACATATCCAGCATTTCTAGGCATTGATTGGGTTATTGGTAACATGGCTATTATCAACCTAAAGAGAAGACAAATAACCTTTGAGGATGCGAAGATCAGGGTCATCGCACCGTTGGATCCTCTTCAGGGTCCTAGATACATCGAACCGATCAGAGCAGAGGAAGAGGCACGTAACATGGAGAGTCTCAATCAGATGACTGCAAACCATAGCGACTACATAAATCCAACCATAGAAGGGAACATTAGTTGGTGATGCGACAGCTCGTGCGCATCGGATTCAGATGTTGGTCTAGAGAACTGGCAGAACAGACTTCACGAAGTCTTAGCGCACAGATGTGCATACTTGACTAAGTCACTGCGATGGATTAGCACAGAGATCAACAAGATTCCATCATTTCAGGGTCTAATAGATCTCCAATACTTTCTCATGCAGTTCGAACAACAAATTCCTCACGAGCAAAGGATCGCAGCTATGGACCTTGCAGTTCGAGCCACACATGCAAGATGGTGGTATGCGCATAAAGAGAATATCGCATCATGGGATGATCTTAAGAGACTGATGGCAATCAGATTCTCTACTAAAAGAGAGTATGCTTAGTAGAAATACATAGGAGAAAGTGACCCTAGGTCACATATTCAGACATGCAAAGAGAATTGGTCGAACATTCCTGAGGATGAATGGGTCCACCGATTCATTCACACGTTAGACACAGTCCCAAGTAACTAGTACACAGAGACTGAATTGCGCAAGGGAACGACTACATGGTCACTTATGATAGACAACTTTCTACTCACCTTCGCTTTCAAATCTGAGTATTCAAATGTTGATCAGGCCCTAGATGTCATAAAGACTAAGATATTTGAGGATTATAGCCTACCAGTACATACTCCACTAGAGTGGGCCATCCAGTTAGAAGATGCACTTGAGTGCTATAACTTCGCAGCAGAACCAGAGGATGAGGATGATGATCCTCACAACATCAACATTCTGGAGTCAGAGGGGACTCGCGATGTTGAGGGACCACAGGTAGAAATTCCAGCAATCACAGATCCCATCAAGACGAAAAAAATCAATATTGGCACAGACACAGAACCAAAGTTTTCCTCTATTGGAGACTATTGGGACGATAAAATAGTTGGACACATTGCAGACTTGCTACATGACTACCAGGACCTATTTCCTACCAAGTTCACAAAGATGAAGGGAATAGTTGGCGACCTAGGAGTAATGAGGATACCATTAAAAGAGGATGCGAGACCAGTCAAGCAGCGTCCTTACAGGCTCAATCCACTCTATAAAGAAAAATTTAAGGATGAGATTGACAAGATGCTAGCAGCAGGCATCATTGAACCCGTAGAGGAGAGCGAATGGGTTAGTCCCATGGTCGTACAAGAAAAGAAAACCAAAGGAGACATCATGATCTGTGTCGACCTGCGCAAGCTCAATGACGCATCGCTTCATGATCCATTCCCGACACCCTTCACTGATGAAGTACTAGACAATGTAGGAGGACAGGAGGTCTACTCCACTGATGGCTTTTCAGGCTATCATCATATTAGAATCCATCCAGAAGATCGATCTAAGACCACTTTTGCAATAGAATGGGGCTCATTCCAGTATACGGTAATGCCCTTTGGTCTTAAGAATGCACCAACTATCTTTTCTAGAGTAGTAGTTGCTATATTTAAAGAATACATTCATAAATTCCTAGAAGTTTATTTCGATGATTGGACTATATTTGGATTGATTGACAAGCACATAGGAGATTTAAGGTTGATGCTAGAGAAATGTAGACAGTACCAGATTTCTCTAAACTTGAAAAAATGTATATTCTGTGCGCCATTCGGTATTTTGTTGGGTCAGATTGTTTGCAGGAAAGGCTTGATGGTAGATCCCATAAAGATTGCCATCATTGTAAATCTTCCAGCACCCAACTCAGTCAAACAGCTGAGAACAGTACTTGGTCACACCGGCTACTACAGAAAATTTATCAAGGGCTATGCAAAGATTACAGTGCCGATGTAAAAACTGTGAAAGAAAGATATAAAATTCATATGGAATAAGGAATGTCAGGAGAGTCTAGACACACTTAAAGAGAATATGGTTACAACGACCATCTTAGTATTTCTAGACTGGACCAAGCTGTTCCATGTACATGTGGATGCATCTGGCATCGCATTAGGGATTGTGTTAATGCAACCAGGAGAAGGAGGTATAGATCACCCTATCGCATACTCCAGCAGAAAGCTATCGATGGTAGAAAAGAACTACACCATGACAGAAAGAGAAGGCCTAGCTATGGTGTATGCGCTACAGAAGTTCAGGCACTACTTGTTGGGTGCCTCGTTCAAGATGTTTACTGACCATTCTGCGTTGAAGTATCTGGTCAATAAGCCAGTGTTAGGGGGAAGAATTTGCAGATGGTTACTCCTGTTTCAGGAGTATGATTTTGAAATCATTGTGAAACCAGGAAAATTGAACGCCGGACCTGACCATCTGTCATGGATAGATTCAGGAGAAGAGCCAAGTAACCTAGAGGACAACTTGCCGGATGTGCAGTTGTTTTCTATTCAGATCACAGATGACTACTATGAAGATATCATCCAGTTCCTCACTACAGGGTTGGCACCTGTTGAGTTTACGAAGCATCAAAAAAAGCAGTTGGTTGTTAAAGCAGCAGATTTCACCCTGATTGCAGGATAGCTATACAAGCTAGGTCCAGATGAAGTCCTGCGCAGATGTGTGATGTCGCACGAAAAAGAGGCTATTATCAGAGAGGCACACTCAGGTACCAAAGGAGGTCATTTCGGAGGAAAGCCGACTGCGCAGAAAATCCTAGCCGCAGGATTATGGTGGCCTACGTTGCACAAAGATGGTAAGGAATTCTGCAGATGTTGCGATATCTGCCAGAGGGTGGGAAAACCTTCACGACGCGATGAAATGTCACTGCAATCACAGATTTCACTGTGCGCATTTGACAAGTGGGATATAGACTTTGTGGGTCCTATCAACCCACCAGGAAAATAGACTGGTGCAAGATATATCATCACTGGAATAGAGTACCTCACCAGATGGGCAGAGGCCAAAGTAGTAAGAAATTGTGATGCTTCCATAGCCGCAAAATTCCTTTTTGAAAACATCATCAGTAGATTTGGATGCCCAGTAATTTTGATGAGTGATCAAGGCACCCATTTTTTGAATCACACCATTGAAGCCTTGACAGAAGAATTCCAGATACAGCACTATAAGAGCACACCTTACCATCCACAAGCTAATGGTACGGTGGAGGCCTTTAACAAGATTCTAGAAAATGCACTTACGAAGATTTGCAAGAATCAAAGGAATGATTGGGACCTTAGAGTTAATGTTGTATTATGAGCTTATAGGACTACATGCAATAAGCTCACAGGACACACACCTTTCAGCTTGGTGTATGGACAGGAGGCTGTTATGCCTATGGAGTATATTCTTCCCAGTCTAAGAATTACTCAGATCACGGGGATGACCGATACAGATACAGTCAATGAAAGGCTAGCACAACTGCTTTCCTTAGAGGAAGACAGATTCACCACAGGCTTTCACCAGAAAGTGCAGAAGGCACGAGAGAAAGCTTGGCATGATAGGCACATTAAGAGTAAGACTTTCCAGATTGGAGACCTAGTACTCCTCTATGACAGTAAGTTCATTAAGTTTCCAGGGAAGTTTAAGATGCATTGGCTAGGACCATATCAGATACAGCTAGTTACAGAGGGAGGTGCCATTCAGCTCAGCAAACTGAATGGGGAGCTTCTTCCCACATTGATTAATGGCAGTAGACTTAAGCTCTATAGTGATAGCCATTCCACCTTTCAGCCCTAGCTAAGATAGCAGACCGGGTGCAGATGTCCAGTGTAGTTGAAAGGAGGCATCGCACTGGGAATTAGTCTACACCGACAGGTATTCTAAGTATGAGGAATCACATAAGGACGGTTCATTTTGTGCAAGTCATAAGCGGCTTGCGGAAAGAAAAGAAAAAACGCTTAAGTTGTTTCGCACAGGTGATGCGGTGTTGCATTGGAGCAATGCGATGTCTCTCTGTGCCACGTATCCAGTATTGCAACTGACAGAGGGCCAGTCAAGTCACCTTCTGACAGGGAGTTAATGAGGAAATGACCGGTATACCTTATCGTAGATTTCACAGCAGCATAATTAAGTTTCCAAATTTGGAAAATCTTCAACGAGACCGGTGCCTGTACTCACACACTTCGAAGGAAACGTGATCGGATCTCAGCATTTATTGAGGATCGGCATGACGGGTATGGTCTTGTCCAGGCAATTATTACGACCGACGGATTTAGCCAAAATGACCGTTGAGTCTGGGCTTGTTGCCTTCGGCATAAAAACAACAATTATTTGTTCGAGAGTGTTACATTTGCAAAGAGTCGAGAGCTATAGAGAGCGTTGATAAGTTTCCCCTGTGCAGAGCTAATTCAGTTACAGAGTGTTGTGAGTTCCAAATTTAGAATCCATTGCTCGTCCAACGTATTCAACCAAGTGGGTTCTGTCTGAGGACAAACCTATAGAAACCAGTTTGAGAAGGTTTGACCGTGGTGGCCTTCTAGCCGCTATGACGACGTTGCCTAAGGGTTTCCAGCCAGGTTCATCACAGACCAGACAGCCACCAGGGATGAAGAATCAAGTGCAGAATGTCGAAGACATCATCAAAAGCTCTGCTGTAGAGAGGAAGAACAATGAGCCGATCACTGAATATAAGAAAGCAGAGAAGAAGAATGATGAGAAGAAATCTCCCCCCAGGAAGAAAGTAAAAATGAGAAAAAGACGACAAGGAGAGAAGGAAGATGCCCTATCTGATCAGCTAAGAGAAGAACAAGAGATTGCCGAGGCAAAGAACCGACAATCTACAGACCATAGGCATCATGACCACCTGGAGCGATTTGCTGAGAAGAAAAGTGAAACAGAAAAGAAAATCCAGCAAGCCGAACTCTAGCATGCAGACAAAGGATTTTTCTTGGAATGGAATTCATGGTTTGTATCGTGTGCATATGAAAGATTCCAGGCCGAGTGACATATTTTGGGAAGGAAGGAAGATACAGATTTATATCTTCCTTATAGGACGAGCTCCAATACAGACAGGGGGGAGTTCTCGTGATACCAGGGATTTGAATCCTTATAGTACCAGACGAGATAGCAAGCCCTGCAAGCGACGAAAATGTGAACATAGCAAGACAGAAAGGCCAGAGAGACCTACGAACTAAATCAAATGGAAGACTCCAAGATTAGTCAAGCTCTGCTTGACTCGGCACGACAGCATGTTGAAGCGATGCAGAACGAAGTCGCGGGACTTCGAGACAAGTTGCAACAGACTTCACAGGAAGCCAAGGAGAAACTACAGTAGGAGAAGCCCGTTGGTAGTGGCTCGAGGACAAGCCACAAGTAAGTGTTACGGGACTGTTGGAGTAGGGTCCTGCAGCTACATAAGAAGCTACTATTTTGACGGATAGACAGTTTTGGCGGAGATATAGGAGGTAAAGCTACGACTGTAGCATGTTTCTAGCTATAGATCAGAGGTGGAAACCATTACTATTGGGAGAGAGAAGTCAAGGGAGACGACAGTACCTGAGCGGCCAAGAAGAGAGAGCTCACCCACTACATTGAAGGCAGCGACAGAGACAAGAGGGTTCAGCTACCCTCATAAAGGAAAAGGAGCGATGAGGCTGAGGTATTGAAGACGAAGGACAGAAAGGGAAGCAACGCCGGTACCCATGGTAAGCGCTGGGAACCATGGAAGACTGTAGGAAGATGTGGTAAAGAGAAGTGGTGCATAGTACCCATGGTCAGTGCCGGGAAGCATGGAAGACTGCAGAGGAGTTGTGGTGTGACGGAAAGCGACTACTTCAAGTATAGTTTTGCCGACTGTCACTAGTTAGGGTTTGGGGTTTACTGTTGGGATAGGCCCACAGTGTTGTAATGGCGAGACCTTCGAGCTTCCTATAAAGACATGTATTTTGTAGTGTAAAAGGTTAGATAGTTAGTTAGTTAGACAATAGGAGGTTGGTTGGCACCTTAGGAATTCTGAACATCTTAAGCCATCCAGCTCGTTAAGCTAGTCTGAACATTTTGTAAGATCCAGACACTTAGCCTGTCTGAGAGTCATTGAGTCTGTATGTAACAATCTGGAGGGATTGATAGAGGGGAAGAGTATATTGTAAGAGGTGCAATATAGAGAAGAGTAGAGATCTAAGAGAGAAGGGATCCAGGCTGTGTGCGGAGTTACCCAAAAGATCTCAAGCTGCATATGCGGTGCAACAGAACTGTGTTTACCTTCCCTGAGCTATAATAGAGAAAACACAGTTCTATGGATGTAAATTCCATCCCGGAGGTGAACCACATTAAAATCAAGTGTTATGTGATTGATTTATGTGTTGTGTTTATTTGTTGCATCTATCAGTTAGTACAGGAACCTTGCTTGCAGTTTAAATGTATGTATGCGTTACTCAGTTTACAACACTATTAAAGATAAAGCAGCTAAGACTTTAAGTATTTTGTATAAGAGCTTATGGGTGTTTCATCCCAGATAGTTAAGAGTCACAGAGTAATTATCCTTGAGAATTGAGTCCAGTACGTCGGACACAGGTAGCACTGACTGCGTAGAGCCGCAACAGTAGGATATCGTAGAGAGGAAATATCGCACCAGCAGAGGAGCTGCGGTGCACTGCGGTTGAGAATCTAGCATAGGCAGGGGTTACGTGTTGGCCGAGGCACGGCGATGCGATAAGGGTTAGAGTCGCTGCGCGTGAGAGAAGGTTGCGCGTCGCAGAGAGTGAGATCTCGCAGGATAGAAGAGCTGCGAGACACACAGGATGCCTCAGAACCTGGTTGGAGACACTTGAGTCTTTGGCCAACCCATTAGAGTCACTTCGGGTGAGACTTCAGGCTGCTCCGCGGTCTGTCGCCAAACGGGCCAGCGAACTAGGGGTGTTGTTGGTTAATTATAGTAAACCCAGATCTGCCCATAGCGACCAACAGTTGTTATGTTTATGGAATCTCCAATATCCATAGAAACCTGACAAACATCACGTGGCAGAAAGTTAGCAATCTCTTCGAGTTTCCATAAAGGAAAAGGTATTATTTATTTCTTATAAATAATTAATAAAAGGTGTTGAAATAGTGATTCCATAATTTCTGTATTGTATCAAGTTTCCAAATTTCAAAGTAACCTTTTAGCAAACTCTCTACCTCATAACTCTTGTTTTAATATATATTAACATAAGTATTAATATGTCATATAATTATAATTATAATATAACCTATATAATATAATTAAGTTATATTAATATTAAAGTCTAAAAACATTATAGGATAGTTGTTTCATTTTATATTTTCATTGGAAAATATTAATATAAATTATATATATGAATCAAATAGTCAAAATTGAAAACAAATATATATAAATCAAATAATCAAAACTGAAAAAAAAATATACAACTAATTACTTTCAATTTTAGCAATGTGTGAAGTTTTTCACATTTTAAAAAGAGTTTTGGCATAATAAACATGGTTTTGATCCCGCCTTCGAAATGGTTTTGATCTTGCGTTCGAAAAAAGAGTTTGTCAAGGTCAAGGAGGTTGAGCCTTTAGCGAGGTGAGGTGCACCCATTCAAATTCCTCATTCCATGTTCCCACAATAGATGAAGAGAGAATATATCTTTTGTCTCTCAGTGTTAGTGTCGGCCCAACAGAGTGCTTTTTCCACCTATCGAATCTCCCACTAATGCTATTCAAATCGATGCTACTATATTTGCTATCGAGGACTCGTTATTTATTGAGAAAAAGGGATATGGCACATATGACATGGAACTATATACTAAGTGAGGTTTTAAGAATAATCCCAAGATTGAATCAGAGACAAATATGAAGCAATAATTCATGCCAGATCACCTTCAAATGCCTCAGATGTACCTTGTTGTATCACACATGAAGGGTAATAGGGTTTTGAACCCACCTTCGAACTGAATGAAACAAAAAAAAATATTCAAGCAACCAAACTAAGGTAGTTATCAAATATATGCTTCCCTTTTGCACATCAAATCAAGCCACATTGATTCAACATCCAACATGGGGGAGACACTGTGCAATAGAAGTTTCAGGGATCTATACTTCAATTTTTATGGCCACCAAGGTAAGTAATGGCTCCTCTCCAATTCACATTCATTTTATACCATTAATTAGATACTTGGATCCTCACTATCGACATTTGCAACAAGTCTTGGAGTCACGTTGAAGCTCTTTTGTTAAATGCAAGAGGAGGCTTTAAAACCCAACACGGTGACCATTGTCAGTGTTTTATTGGCATGTGCCTTCTTACATATGTGCAACACAGATTAGAAGTCCATGATTGTAGAATGGAAGAGATGCACATATAGGATACCCATTTTGTGAAGCCAAAATTTACCTTACTAAACCGTATTTTCTTTGTTTCCATGTACAAACCTGAACCACTATGGCTTTACCAGATCATATCCATTACTCCAACAACTAAGCAACCCCATAGTCATTTAGACGAAATAATTTTTCTTTATACAAGCATCCAAAATCCTTTAAGCTTACATAAAGAAGCATAAATAGTTTTTAGAAGTTCAAAAACATATTCAGTGACAACTTGTTTATCCTACTGTAATGTACAAACTTGAACCACTTTGGCTTTACCAAAAGATATCCCTTATTCCAGTGACTTCCCTGCATTTAGGATCAGTATTGTCGTTCCATGGAAAAAGGAAACAAGCCTGTTTGAAACTACAAATAATAGTTAAACTTATCTATGCCAGTATCATATATGAACCAAACCTAGCACTACATAATGAAAATGGACAAGTGAAACTAGATATGCGAACCGAAGTTCTTCAACATCAGACTATTAGTTGTAGTCGAAGCCGAAAATCCTTTCAATGCGTGATTCTTAGTTGATTATTAGCTCATTTTGAGATAAACATGTGTTTCCCAGACATTTCATTATTCAACTAGTTTCATAATCCTTGGCCTAAGCTGAGCTTAGCACAAGTAGATATGTATTTTAAGATATGTGAGTATAACAAAGCACACAGATACACACATATATATATATATTATCGTATTATATGTTAATTCCACCACATACATGCACTCTGAACTTACTCATGGGTTTAGTCATTGTCTTAGGTCCTAGGCACAAAGAGACTAACTTTAGTTAACTTTCAGTTAGCCTTAAGCTACTAGGCTTAATCCATGCGTTGTTCCATGAAAAATAGCCCCTATGGAGACTTCCATTACTATTCATTTTCTTATTCTTCTTGCATATAACTACGATTACATAGAAAGTAGAACGTCTCTATGAAGACATCATATATTATAGATAGGGAACCTAGGGAGCTCAGGAGCCAACATAGGGAGTATCTACTCAAACCAATAGCAATGAGAGCCACAATTTGCAACAAGTGGTTAGTTTTGTGTTTACTCCCACCCTAGCAGCATAAGACAATAAAGTGTGGAACAACTAGGATGATAATCTTAGTGGGTTCACTTACACAACTCCCCTATATCATGGAGGGAGAATCCACTTGTTGGTTGAGCTTAAAGAATAGGTAAACTACTATACCACAGAGCCCTAAGTATCTTGTATTCATCCATGGAAATCCCATTGGGGACACTTCTTCTATAAGCTCCATTATTTCAACATAAGAAAGTAGAACTTCTCTATGCTAGTAGAATGTGTATAAAGTACACATGAGTCATAACTACTATCTTAAGTCTAGTTGTTTTTTTAGTAAAACTACCTTATCTATATTATCATTCCCATAGCAATTAGCCTTACAAAAACAAGGCATTTTTATCATCCTTGTTGCATATAACTAATAACAATAAAAGTTAACACATCTTATGCAAGTATCGTATGTATAAGACCTGCATCATCCCTCATTGAACTAGTATAATATTGTAATTATTACAGGTAGTTCAAGCTATTATTATTTATGGTTATACTTATATTTTGATTCAATCCAATCACTGCATGGCATGAAGAAGAAGCCATGATTGCATTCCACTTATTTTTTATAGGACAAGACTGAAATGACTATATTGATCTCATTTATAACTAGATCCCACAGATTAGGTAAAAATATTGTATTGTTGTTTATATGGAATTAGAAAACTTAGATATGTTATATCATCATCTATTAATGATTGAGTTGGACTTTCAAGTTAAACTTAAATATGCATGCATCATATATATATTCTTATATTTATTGGAAACTACATGACAAGTTCATATATATACGAGTCCAGGTTCAACGTAATACTATTATGTATTCTTTTATTTTGTACCTTGTCCATCTTTCTCAAGAAGCAGCAGCATCATAACAATTAGAATCTACAGACCAATAGAACCAGAAGCAGTAATAGTGCCAGTAGTCCCAGTGGCATAATAAGAATCAACAGTAGTATGGGATATGACATCTCAGATCAAAGGAAGCAAAAGACTAATGGCTAATAAAAAAATTCCCAATATTGGCAATGGTGTAGAATGGAAAGTAGGTAGAATTTTGAGGATCAGTAATAACATATAATTCCTTTTGGGCTCCCTATAAAATTTGCAGGTTTCCCCAACAAACAATAGAATGGAAGCATATTAAAGATAAAGTTTAATACTAAATCCTATATATGTTCCAAAAATTTTAGATAAATGCATGTCATATGTAGGGAAAACATCTCCAATGATAACATATATCATCCAAAATTTTATAGTAAATTTCACCATTCCCACAACCAAGTCCTTAATCATGCCCAACCATTGCACTCTTTTGGAATAAAAGGAATAGAGTAGGCCTAGTGATGTCCAACCCTAGTTTTTTCATTTCAACTAAGGGCATCAAAGAGTGTGAGGCTCCAAATACTATAGGTAGTTATGTACATGGATATATTGGATCTCAAGGGTGATGTCAAATGGTGAAGTAAGGTGGTCAATCCCATAAGGTGGGTTTACCAACACTATTTTAGTACATCGTCTTGGAGATTTATCAGGTCAGCTTGCAAAGGGGCTTCATCATTTAATATGATTATATTGAAACTTGGGAGGAAGTCCTATCTTGTTTTATATGTGGTCTAGGAGTTTTTACATGAAGTTTTTATTTCATCCCTAGTAAAAATAGATCTTTATCTACTGCTTCGCATTCATTATATAGTATACTGCACCTGGATCTGCTTCCTTGACTAGGACTAACTAAGGATATGGACCCACTAATTATGGATCCACTTATAAATGGGCTATAGCTCTAAAACAAGGAGGGATATGTGGTGAGGCTATGGCTTTAAAAAATGAGTATCTGCTACTCGGTTAACAAATGGAACTAGGAAAGATAGTAGCTTTATATCTATTTTCATTAAGTGCATTCTATATGGTAGTAGTTCTATTTCATTAGTGGATACTACTTTAGAGTCAAATTATATTGTCTCTCAAACATGTATTCAACCTTGATCTAGGACTAAGGACCCTACTACTAATCTATACATGTATCTGGATAAGCTACTAGATTTTGATATTATTTTCAAACTAATGCTGCCTTTATTTCCTTTCTTCATGTTTCCTTTCCTTCTGACTTTCCTTTCATCCTTATTACGTTAGGGAGAGGAAACATGATCTAATGTAAAGTTTCAGGTCGATTAATGGGGCAGGGTGAGAACTAGCCACTCCCTTTTGATAAAGCCAAACCACTCCACCTCATAACCTGAGCAGTTATCCTCTTTCATTAGTGTTAACACTCTCCTCCAAATAGTTGGGAGACATTGATTGGGCTGGTCAAGGTTGGAACTGGTAAATTTTAGAGTGTGAACTTGTCCTATTGCTATAAAATGGGTAAGGGACAGGGCGACTTCATTCCAAAATAGAGGTGGCCATAGATGGTAAATTTCAAAGTGGAAAGGAGGGATTTAAGTGGTAATTTTTAGAGTGCAGATGGGGATTTACTTAACGTACCTTACACTATCTTTGGGGGGTGATACATTGCTCAAAGTTGTCTGAGCATAGCTATTTTAGGGGAATATAAGTCCTTTCCTGCTTTCTTAGGTCAGGTTATCACTTACAAGCAAAGCTCTGCTTAAATTAAGGTAAGTTATTGAAAAGAAATAAGGTCCTTCCTTGAAAAAGGTCTTGAGCTCATCTATCTCTTGCATCTCTTGATTGTTTGCAGGTAAGGTTCTAGTAAACCCATCCAGCAAAGTCCTACTCATACTGTCAGTATGATCTATGACTGGCCCAACCCTATCCCTAACAATAGCACCAGAGATTGAGTAGCCCACTATTCAGTCCATTGAAGCAGAATAGCTTTATGACAGTGATCCAAAAATAGTTTCAATTGTTCAATATGTGAACCCAGTGTGTGTGAGGAATGGACCCGCTGCTCACTAGTCCATTGAACCAGAATAGGTTTATGCGATACAAATAGTATTGCATTACCATATAAGAAGGGACAAGATTGGTTAATTGGATGGTAATCAAAGGATCAATCAATTGATAAAGAGATGATTTTTGGAGGTGTTACCCCATGTTTCTCATAAGGTGTTCACTTAATTTTTCATGAGGGTTTATGGGTTGGTTCCTGAGTTTTCTGGGTAATTATAAAGTATGATTTTGTCTTTTTCTTAGTTGTAATATGGTAAAGAACAAAAGCATGAATATTCCCACTCATGAAGGTATTATCTGGTGGATTAGCTCAATCTATTGGAATAGTTGCATTTGAAAGTTATGATTTAACCCAATAAATTTTGAATTTAAAAAGATATATATGACCCTAAAACCAAAAAAATAATCGTCTTCATTTGTATTCAATGTCAAAAAATGGAAAAACCAAAATATTCTCATCTTTGGGAAACAAGGAACAATGTACTAGCAACTTATGTGGCGTGAAGGGTTATGAAGATAGAATCGTTTATAGTTTGGAGGGAGTGGAGCACAAATGGAATTTGAGGAATTGAGCATCCAACCATCATTGTTATTTTTAAAAGTGCTTGCATAAATATAGGATAGAACCCATCAGTAAGAAAGCAGATACAAAGGTAGCGAGGAGTATATTAAATAGGGTTGGGAATTAGGGATCCTAAGCGTAGAGCCTTATTCACATCCCAATGGGCCATTTTTTATTCTAGGAAAGGTAATAATATTTTGGAGGATTCATCTCTCATATGCAAAACCTATTCTCCTCCAGTTTTTTATTTCTCTTAAGTTTTCCATGATCTATTTCTTTTTGTATTCCAAAAATTTGATAAAATATGTTTTTTTCAGTTGCAGAGGTTATTCTTGTAGACTCGTTCCAAGTGTTTCCTTTATAAGTATATTTAAAATATGATTGCAAATAGTGATTCATTCCATAATATATGTTGTTGTTTTGTGTCAAATGTTGATGTGTTTTGAATATTATGAGAATGATCATTTCCCTTAAATGCAAGGAATGGGTCTAGTATATATAACTTGTTCATTTTGTAGAAAGATGGTACAACTATGGAATTTAGGATTACCTAATTTCATGGTAATTTAAAGTATTGGATTCATTCCTTAATTCCTTATCACGTTTTCTTTTTCATATCTATAGTTGCTAAAGAACTCCATACCTCTTTAATACCTATGGTGTTTTATGTTGTATTTGAATGTAAATGACTTCCATGCTCATTGAACCAAGCCAACTACATGTTCCACAAGTTCTTTGTAGTTGGTAGTTGTCTTCATCTTTATTTGGAATGATTCAACATTGTTGATCATCTATACATAAACCTCGAGTGCCTGAGATAATATACTACTTCCAAATGCTCCATATCCTCACTGATGATGTTTTTATAGGTGATTTGAGCACCAAAATTCTGATTTAATAGATCATGGGGCCTGTTTCTTGTCTTCCAATCCTTTTACTCAATAAATCATTTTGTTAAAAGATGAAAATGAACTCATACTACAAAATTAGACAGGTAAAGAAGGAAAACATAATTACTAATGTTTGTTCAATGTTGTTAATAACTTGCTATCATTCCATGCAAGTAAAATCATGCATGTAATGCACCTTGCAAATGGATGTTTATAATCTCCAAGGCATAAAGAACAATGTGTGAGCATAGAAGAAATAAATTCCAAAAGTTCAAAAATGTTTCAACCACATCTAGGAGAGTCGAATGTTAAAAAACTAAAGTTCTAGATAATCATTACATGAGAAATTCCCAAGTTCAAACTAAAGGAAAGATGCATGTTAGCAGCTATGGCATTTCCTTGCTTTGTTGTTTGTTCATATTTCTCTTGTGAGGCCTTGCAAGCATGAGACACTGGGATTTTGATAAAAAAAAAGGAAGAGACAAGAGAGAACATTGATTTCCTTCCCTCCTAGAATCAATATAATATAATATAAGAAATGGAGAAGAAGGCGACATTTTTTTGAGTTTGTAAAAACATATTCCACTGATAAGCATGAATAAAGAAAATGTTACTAGATTCCTACCCGCATTCTAGCATGAGTTAGAAAATCCATTCCCATTGTTATCCCAATTCCAATGGAACATGGAATGTATACCATCAAGTCACAGGCATATAACCCTCATCCAAGAAACATCTTAGCCTACATAATTTCCTCATTCCTACTGAGGCCCAAGGTCGAACTAAAATAGAATATTTAAAAGATTTATACATTACACAAGCATACAATGACCCATGAGTGTGGAGGAAATGAAACAGATACCGAAAAAATCCCAATTGACATTTAACCACTAAAACCCAATTCTTCTTCCATATTGATGTTGTCAAATTAAATATTGAGGGATTAGGGGACTAAGGATCCAATAGAGTCAGTACATGCATAGTCAACATATAACCCCGAAATCATGGGTAGGAAACCCCTAACCTACATAATTTGCTTTTGCATTTGTGTGTTTGGACTAAAATACAACATTTGTATAGTACATAAGTAAACTATAACATATAAGTGCAATAAATGAAGCAAAAATCCTTTTGAGGTAAATAAGTGTGGAAGAAATGAAGCAAAAAATATTAACATTTGAATTTAAACGGGGATTCACAAACACAAAGGTTCCCAAGATTTTCTAGAAAGATTTCATTAAATGATAGTTAAAATGGTGGATATGTCAATATGGTGGAAGGATTATGTGAGTGTGGATAGGTCAGTATGGTGGAAGGATAAGGTATTGAGAGCCACAAGAATAAAGATGATATTAGTCTTTAAAGTCCAAAAAATACATAGAGAATGTTGAACTATGAATCTTAATTAAGATCAAGAGACATCCATCCTCATATAATCTGAAATTCCAATGATTGTTAAGCATATAAAAATTAATAATCACAACACTAATGAATTGTTGAAAATATAAACCCTATTTTGAAATGTCTTTCATAATTGAAAAACAAATTATAAAAAATTAATTTTTTTGAAAGACTTTTAAGATGGATTTAAATCCTAAAAAGGCTTAAAAAGTATTTCAATTTCAATAGCACATAGTACTAAGAAATAGATAAAATATACCATTTTTTAAAGCTCGAATGAGGATTTGTGAATGATTAAAATATAAGTTTTTAAGATTACATGCCAACTCAAAGGTAAAGAATATAAAATTTTGGATAGGTAAATGGTTTTAAAATATAACTTTTATATAATACGTCCACTTAAAGAGTTTTTTTGGGTAAGTAAATAGTTAAAATAAAAGTTTTAAAGAATATGAAATTTTGGATAAGTAAATGGTTAAACTATAGCTTTTTATATCATTTGTCTACTCAAAGAGTTTTTGGCTGTGAAAATAGTGAAAAAGAAAAAATATATCACATGCCCCCACTCAAAGAGTTCTTAAGAACAAAATTTCCCAGTAATATTCATACATTCCTCTCGAGTCTCGTATCCCTTGTAGCGTCCACCAAAGTAGGCCGACGACAAAGGCTTATGAGATATCGTGGAGTGGAGACTTGCCCATGAAACCCTTACCTCCTTTGAAACCGGGTCAAACTCTCACGTCTGACCGTTATGAAAACACAAAAGTTCTCTAAGCCCTTTAGGTATATATAAAGTAAATGAGGCGGTTCCTTTTATTCAATCAAACTCTGGCAATTACCTTCTGATTTGGTAACGCGGTTGATCTACAGAGCCGGCTTCTTACCTTCTTAGTTTTCGTTTTTCTTTTTTTTCGTGCTTTCGAGCTGTTGATCTCCGGGTTTCGATCCCCACTATATCACTTTTTTCTGTAACAATGACTCCCCGCGTCGTGAAGAAAAATGCAGGGCCACCCGCTAAGAAAAAAACAGGGACAACAGCTCCCAGAAAATCCCTTAAGCCCTCAGCCAAGCCCGTGAGCTCTACTCCATCGAAGCCAGAGCCCGAGGCCGTCATCAAAGCAGACTCGAAGCCCTCGCCCACCGTTGAAGCTCCGAAAGCTGAAGAAAAAGTCGTACTGCCATTTCAAGATTTTAACGAGCTACATGTCGAAGTCAAGACAGAGAAAGAAATGCTCGTAGAGGATGCCAACAACGAGGACAAAGAATCCTGCAAGGATGCAGATAAGCCCTCTGCAAAAGGGGGCGAGGATGGTGTCAAGGGAAAAGACTCGGAGAATAGGGAAATGCCCGATGCTGTAATGAATGAAGCACATGATGATGAGGATAAAGAGCATGATCAGACGTATCAGCCGATTGAAAATAATGTAGACATGGGTGAACATAGCCATGGAGATGAAGAGGTAAACGAAGGTGATCACCAACCTGATATGGAAATCTCTGGCATGTTTAAGGAAAGGATCAAGCAGAAAGAGTTTGAAGTGTTTGTTGGTGGTCTTCATAAGGATGCTGATGAAAAAGATTTAGAAAAGGCCTTTAGTGATGTTGGTGAAATTGTTGAGATCAGATTGGTAAAAATTCCCCATACTCAAA
>LPNX010744003.1:5618-25037 GCA_001517045.1 Pseudotsuga menziesii | reverse complement strand
TTGTTATACCCAAAATTAGAAATGACGAAAATGACAATGACAATGAGAATCACGGGAATGGAAATGATAATGATGAGTATGATGACTACATGATGATGACGAGAATGATTATCACAATGATTATGAAAAATATGATGTTAGTGAACTTCAACTATGGTGGAATGATAGTTGAATCCACTAAAGTAGGAAAAAGGGGTAACCCATGCCAAATTCATGTAATCCTCTAAGAAATGGTGGTGGCAAGGCTTAAGAGCCTTTGAGATGAATTGGATGTCCAAGAAAGATTTTTTACACCTCAACTCTATGCAAAATTTGAAAGAGTAAAGATGTGTAGAATGATAGAAATATTGGAGCAATATAATTTTAGAGTCTTCCTCAACCTAAAATAAGGGGGGATCATGGAGGAATTGGAATTATTGTAGCTCTAATTAATTATTGGAAATCAAGTCTACTTTTGTGTTAAATCACTAAGATGTGACTTTGATAATATTTCATCCCTTTTTCTATCACTTTAAAACCCTAGTTATTAAGTAAAGGACATGATAGACACAAAGTGTGTCCGATAAAATTCTTACTAACTTTATAGGGATTTCATTCCTATACGTTTCACTTAATTTTCTAGATAGTTGATTTATTTATGCTTCATTGCTTTCATTATAAGGTTTATATTTTTTTTAAGTCCTTTGGATTATCAAGTTTCTTTCTTGACACATCTCAATCCCCTCTATTGAAGCCTTACTTTCTAGAAACACAGAGGTAGTTGTGAAATTTAGAACATGCTTATCTTTGGAGGAAATTCCAAGGGTTAAAGTAGTGATAGAGGGAAAAACTAATGGAGCTCAAAGTTTGTATCTCTCCATAAATTAGAACATGTAACATAAATTAGGACCTATAACATGCTCGCCTTTAGAGGAAACAATAGGTGATGAAGTAAAGAGGGAGGAACACAAACAGAATAAATATCAAATCTCATCTCTCTCTCTCTCTCTATTGGCATTGATGATGCAATGTATAAATTATTGCTCATCAATGGGTACACCTTATATTATTAGTATATTTTTCATGTAAATGTAATTTAGTATATAACGTTTATATCTAATATAGTATTGCTAAAGGAATAAATGATTTTGGTATTCAAATTTTAATATGTGACTATTAATATATTATAGTTGCATATCCAACATATTATTTGATATACTAACATAAATATCAACAAATTTAATATTAATATTATTGAATATTATCACCATAATATGAAGTTGTATGATATCGAATACTATGATATTATATTTTATTCATATTTATCAATATTAGTTTTATTACATTTAATTGAGATAATATAAAGTAGAAATGGAAAAGCACATCTATATTAAATTTTCTCATTTTAAATCATCTCTTTTATATTTAGTATTTATATAGTATTTAAATCGAAATTTAGGTAAATTTCTACATTAAAAATTACACCACACACACATTTATAAAAACCACATAAATATAGTCATCATCACCACCACCATCATCATCATCTTAATATTCATTTTCATCATCATATCCATTTTCAATTGTTTTCTAGTTTGTCAATGGCCTTTTACAAACCACCATACTTGCATTGTCTATAGTAAATTGTAAATCACTACATGTCAATACTTTGATTCTTTTACCCCATTTATTTCAAATCTTATATGATCATCATTGTCATTTTGGTTGCCATCATCATCATCATCATCTTCATCATCATTGCCATAATCATCATTGTCATCATTTTCATCATTGTCATCATTTTCATCAATGTCATTGTCGTTGTCGTCATCATCAATATCATCATCAAAAAAATCATCACATTTTCATCATTGTCACCATTTTCATCATCACAAACATCATGATGATAATGATGGTAATGACGATGACAATGAAATCAATGATGATGTTGATGAAAATGATGATGGAATTGATGATGATGTGATTATAGGATGAAGACAACAATGGTGATGATGACTATTATCACTCAATAAAATTTCTCTAGCTGTAGGAGAAAACTTCTAAGGTAACCTCAAACAAAAATTTAGGAATTGAAGGTAACCTCATCGATCCAAAGGGGGATCTCTTATGAATTTGTTTTCTTAAAATTCACTCAACAGTAGTTCTTAAATTCCATAATGATAGCCATATTTCTTATAATATTGGGATTTAACAAAATGGTTGAAAATAGAAAGGAACCATTGGTTATGGAGTCATTAGGTAAATCATATTTAGGTTGTAGAAAATAGAGATTAAACAACATAGAGGCAAGGTATATAACATTTTTTAGTCACTTAGCTCGTTGTAGAATGATAGTAGAATTGAGAATCAACAATCCATTACATTAGAGCATCAAATTTTGGACAAATTCTAATGTTACTTTAAAAGAAAAAGTGGTAAAGCATTTGGAGCACCATAGATGAATTCCAAACCATTTAATCTCAATCAAATAATGGAAGACAACACATTTAATCAAATACTGGGATAATGATAACAAATACACATGAAGAAAGATTACAGACTTGAAAATATATTCACATGAATCTATGTTTCAAAAAAATTTCCAGTGATTCCGTTCTCTGTAAATTATATTGATATCTAAAAGTATATTGCACAATTGTCTTTTTCTTTGGGATCCAATCCCCAATACATTCACCAAATAAAAAATATATACAAGACAAATCCAATAGCATAAAATTAACAAACTATTTGTTAGAACAAAGTTCTTGTAACTAAATTCCTAACTTCTAGGAATGATACTTACATGCTTTTCCTAAATAATAGATTTGTATCACTTGGAAGTCCACATGGATGTGAGATGAGACGTATAAAGAATAGCATTTCCTTAAGAAACATTGCATTTGTCCTTCAATGATGTAGTTTCTATTTATTCTTTTTGAACTTCTCCACGATCTTCCATTGCTCTTGATTTAGGATGTCATAGCCCATCATTTATTTCATAAACACTTCTAATTACACATATGGAATATAAGATACATGTGGAAAATCTCCTTGTATAATTAGGAATTGATCAAATATTTCAAGTTCATTAGTTAATTTTTCAATGATATTGTTCACACAAAACCAGTCAATAGGGCTTCTCTCTATTGAGACCCAAACCACCACGATCTACTTGAGCACCAACCTAGATAGGTTTTACCCCGACCTACAACACCTGCAAAGTAGATGAAGGCACAATCGAGATGTTCGGGGGAGAGCTGAAGGAACCAAGTTTCCACAGTATGAAGGAGGACCATGTGTCTACTTATTAACTTAGCACAACACTATTCCACATATCTAATCATTTAGATTATGCATTAACCGAATCATTTCATCATTTAATAGATCACATTAACATAATTGAATCGTAGCAAAATATTGATGCACAAATAAATTTAACAATATATCATCATTTAAAGCATAGAAACATTGCATCATTCACATATCCATATCACAGATACACATTGCATTCACATTTGGATTGCAGAAAATTGGAAAACAAGAAAAGAAGAAAAGACACAATGATTCTGCTAAACCTGGTTATGTCATATTAACCTTTGCAAGAAAACATAGATTCTCCAAAACAGTTCTTCAACTAACATACACAGATCAACATTCACAACATTCGATATCTAAAGTTGCTAAAAACTTGTTCCAAGAAGGCTTAACACTTGTAATTCTACATCTACTTAACCGACTTCCTAACTACATTGTTGGTCCACTTAAATGACTTCCTAACTACTTCTTAACATAAATTAAAAAATAACGACCACAATCCACATAATGCAGTCCAAAACTACAAAATACGACCAAAATACATAAAAATATCATAATTCCAACTTGCGTGTCGTTTTCCACCTTATGCGACATATTTGACCTTGCGCATCATTCGTGATGCTCGACAACTAACTTACCCCAAAACGTCTTGTCAACATGACCCTAACACAACCTTGTGGATCTCCCTCGAGCTACGTCAGCTGGACATGGTGTATTCACTGATATTTTGTTTGAAGGCCTCATACTACTAGGTGATCTCCTTGAATGGCTCTTTGACCTTCTCAGCCATCTCCATAATTTCTTTCAACTAATGCTGAACGATCTTGTCAGTAACACCCTTTTTTCATTCCTAAACTACTTGCAGTGCAGAAACTACCTTGACTGAAAGCTGTGCTCCAATGTCTTGGAACTCATCCAACTATGTACTGTTCCTCTGCTGATGACCCCTTGCCTTTACAATGTGCTATTGTAACTCCTTCATCTTCACAGACTTGGTGATCTAAATAACTCGTGGCATCTCTCTAAGTGGTGTCTTCAATGTTGCCAACTATCCCTTGGCCTCCTACAACTGCTTGGTCAGTTTCTCTAATTTCCCGTTCTGGACTACATTGCCCCAAAATTGTGTAGTCGCGTCAGTTACTTTTTTTGCTTCTTGCTCCATTTCCTCCAGCTATGTTGCTAAGTCCTCCATGGCGCTTTTCCTCTCCTCTACTTTTTCTGGTGGTGTTTCTAGATGTATTAGGTTGTTCAAATATTATTTTCGTGCTCCATTTGTGTAGTTATTGTCCCAAGTCGTTGCACTTTTGCATCTACATCTCATCTGCAGCACCTTTCGGCACTCGTTCACAGACATCAATTTTTTTTTTCTCCAAACACACCGTGATGTCCTAGAGTTGTTCTTTCTCTACTGTCGATAGATCCTGCTTCCTTTTTAGCACCTTAATCGCATGCGCTTTCTCCTCTGTCAGTTTCTCTTGTTCCTTCTGCAAGCCTCAATCTCTTGGTGCGCTTTCTCCTCTTTCTCCTCCGACCATAAGAATCGATCGCTGATAAAAAATTTCGCTGTCTTCCAACTCTAGATTGGCAATCCTCTGAATGTGCACCAATTTTTGTGTCGAAAACACATTGATGTCTACAGAATGATCCTGTAACTGTCACAGTGAGGTGTTGAGATCCTCATTATTTTTCTCAGTTGCATGCGATATAATTTGGACATTCCTAATCCACCTCCCAGTTTCCATCGTGCCAATCCTCTCCACAATATATGCCTTCAGTTCCTTAGTCATAACTATATCAAATAAAGAGTCAAGGTGAGTTCTTACCTCACCAAATCCCTATGTTGCTTCTTCATCTGTTCATATGTCACATGCATTGCACTTGTAATGGCCACAATGAGACGGTTCAACTGTTCCACAATCATTGGGGTTGCGCTACTTGTTGCACCCTTCTCCTTTTGTTTCTTCATTATTGATTCTTCAAATGCTCGCTCTTCTTCTGAGTCAGTGGGGATCCGTGATGACGCTCCATATGAATCATGGTTGCTCGGCTGGTCAGGCTAAGGTATAGGATCAACTGATGCATCCACTGGTGGACTTGCTAATGCTTCCTCCATGTTGACAGGTTCTCTCCACGATGTAGGCCAATCATCAACAATTGTCTCTAGGTTTGCATCAAACAACTTATATGGTGTCAAAAACCACTGCTTATTTGGTTCACACTACACTTGCACATGAATGGAGTGTGGGCCAATCACAAACTAAGAAATCTGCTGAAATTTCCTGACAGCCTCCTTAGATAGTCGTGGAATTTTCACAGCTGCAACCTGCAACGTTTCCCAATATATATAGAACTGAATAGAACAGTCCTTGATTTGATCATATTTCTTCACCCACCAAAGGTTCTGGTAGCGTTCCCCCTTGCAAACCTTTACTGCATCCACATCCATTGCTTGATAATATTCTGTCTCCATGCAAGCCACGAGCGCAATTAAAATCAGCAGCCAACTGTATGTGAATGACTGTTGCCTCACCTAGACTTCCAATGCATCATCCGCCAACTAGTTCATTAAAAACAACAACTAGTTCATCTGTACTCCTTGCGTGCATTGCTCTTTGCATGCAATAACCTCTGAATTACATTGGTTGGGTCGGTTCATTCTCACTATCTTGCTAGCCAAAATTGGTGCTACAATGCAGAAAACTAGATCATTTATGTTGTCGATGTGATACTCCCTTCCATCATGCTACAAGTGATATTTATTCTTCAGCGTTGCGACCAATTTCTTATCATTGTATTTCCCCTTGAAATATTGTGAAGGGTTGGGCCCATCCTTGGGAAACACTGATTTCTAAAATGATTTCCATGGTGACAGTGACCGACCAGTCCAGCCACAAAATCTCACCATGGAAGCACACCAAGGGCTGCTTCCTACATGCATTCACTTCATTCAACCAACCAAAGTGCAGCATGTTGATAAGATCCCATAGCCCTGATCTGTTCAAACCTCATGCCCAGTCATGTGGAATGTGTAATACTGGATTGCATCTAGCCACTTCCATAGGTACATAGAGACCCTTCGTGATATCAGTCGACGCGAGCATATTGTGATCATCATACTTCATTCGTATCAGCATGGGCACAATGGCCATGGTGCATACCATGCACTGTGGTATTGCCGACATCTTCACTGGGTATTTCTGGTTCCTTTTAATCTTCTTGGGCTTTGCATCGGGTCGCATGGAAGGCATATACCCATGGATATCCACAGCAGACACCCTTCTGTAAGCTCGTGATTCCACAATCCTTGAAGTCGATGGAACCGTATGCGTAGGTGTCTCCTCCTATGCTCGGGCAGATGTTCTAGTGTGTCTCTTATTCTAATCTAGGGACGTGGTCCATTGCACCCCTCTCTTCTTCTTTGGAACTAAAGAGGATCCCACCGGCATGCTTGCAACTTCTTCTTCAATGGTGACTCCGACGACTGGTAAATCCCTCTCACTAGAAATCTCAACCGTGAATTGCTCATGCAGCATGCCGCACTAGTGCCCCCATTTCTCAATGGGAACTCAACCTTACTTCACTCTGTAGCTCACCCAATCACCACAACTCAACTTAATGCAACTCTTCTCTACAACTATATCGATAATTCACATTTTGCACAATGGCGACTTCCAACCACGTTTAGCCCTTTCTTATAGAACCTAGTCAATCACACACCCATCATGACCAAATCATTATGATTATCTTTTCCTCATAATGACCAAATCATGCATTAATCACCTGAATATGCTAGTGATCCTGTCAATCCAATGGTCAAATTCATCATTAATATGCATCTCATCCGAGAGCATCATCAGATAACTGTCTTAAATGATAAATATATTTTTGATTTAACTCTTTCGCGGACCTATGGATGTCACAGAATGACTTCCTAACTATGATACTAACTCGTCTACTTGTGCATCCCCTTCCTCGTAGTGCGCCATCCTCATGACTAGCATCCCATGCAGAAATAATTTTTTTTCATCACGCAGTGCCTTAAGCATCGCGTGGCTCTGGGCCCGACTTGTAGTAATTCATCCTGCTACCGTTCACTAGCTTTGAAAACACCACACAACCTAACTACTGCAGTTGTACTGTGCCTCCTAAAGTAATGGAATTAATGAGATATGGATCTAGCCAATTCATTCGTAACTTACTTGGCTGCTTCACGAACTTTCTATCAAACGTCAAGACCATGACTCCTTGTTGAAATTGTTTGTTCTTAATATCTCGATAATGCCAAGATTTTTGTTGATCCTTCTCAACTCGCTGACGAAAGTGTGCAACAAAGAGGTATTCCTCGAGCTGCACCAGCTGCGCCAGGATTTCTTCTAGTGCTGCTTCATCATCCACACATGTCACTTCCGCTATGTGCAAACTTGGAACAATGTACTCCCTAGCCATGAATGCCTCTTACCCATACACCAATTTTAATGGTGTTTGTCCTGTCAATATTTTTCAAGTGGTGCGATATGCCCACAAAACTACTGTAACATTCAAATCCCAATCATCATGATTTGCATTGCACATCTTTGTAAGTGCAAGATCCAATGCCTTTTTGATTTCATCCACTGCCCCATTTTCTTGTGGATGATACAATGTGCTCTTCCTATGCTTTATCTAAATGTCCTCTATCAATGCGTTGACTATGCGATTGATGAAGTGACTCCCCTAGTCTCTCATCAATATCCTTGGGCACCCAAATCGAGTGACAATGTTGTCAAACATGAACCTTGTTGTTGTAACAGTGGTACAATATACAACAGGTACAACCTCCTCCCATCTTGTCAAATAGTCTATCACTATAATTATGTACCGTGCACCGATTCTCTTCCTAGGTGGGTTAATCAGTCCCAAAAAATACATATCCCATTTATCAAATGGTTGCAACGTCGCCTGAGGTAGTAGTGGCATCTCATCCCCCCTTGACAGTTTCTGGGTTCTTTGACAGACATCACAAATCTGTGCATAGTTTGTCACATCAGTATGGAGAGTCGACCACCAAATCCGTGCACGGAGAACCTTCCTGCTAGCAGCACGACCTCCATAGTGTCCACCAAAAACTCCTAGATGTGCCTATTCCAATATTTTCCCTTGTTCATGTGGTAGGACACATTGCCTTAAGATTTCATTTGTTTCAAGATTATAGATTTGTCCAGTAATCAACTAAAAATCTCCAGCCTTGACAACCAACTACTTCTTCTGACTTGTAGTAAGATCCTATGTTGTTGTTCCCGTCACCAAAAACTGAATTATTTGTTCATAGTAGTTATCAACCATTCCAATTCTGAATAGTTGCACATCTGACAACAACAACCCAAGAGAATATCGCAGGTGCATTCTTCGACCCAAATGACATCATAATGTACTAAAAGCAACCCCATCAGTAAAAAATGTTGTCTTATGGGATCCTCTTTTTCGATCTTGATTTGGTGATAGCCATAAAATCCATACGTGAAGGAATACATTTCTTGACATCCCACTCCTTCTAGCATCTCATCAATGAATGGTGTCAGAAATGGATCATGCACACATGCATCATTCAATTTTCTAAGGTTGATATGAATCTGAACCTCACTTTTCTTCTTATCTTGGACCACCATAGGACTGATCCATTTCGATTCTTCAACTGGCTCTATTATTCCAGCATCTAGAATTGTGTTGAGCTCAGCTTTGACCCTCTCCTTATGTCGCAGATTCAGGAAATACGGTTGTTTCTTTACTGGTTTTACATCGGGCTTCAATGGGATCTTCAACTCTTCGATATCTCCAAATATTCCTTTCATCTCAGAGAACTTGGTAGGAAACAAATCTTGGAATTCATGCAACAGATATGTGATATTTTCCATGGTCAGTAGTCCCCAACATTCATAAACTTTGGGTTCTCCTCCATCCCAATTTTGACCTTCCTTATTTTTAATGGATGATTCATTGGATCCATCGAAATGTCAGATTTTGTGACATCCCAACTCCCTTCTATTTTTGGAATATTGATATTCCACAGATCATCACCATCCTCGGCTCCCTGAGTCACATTATAACATTCCATCATCGACTACATCAGAAATTTCTCATGTGGATCCATGGGTTATGCAACTAGAACCACCTTCAGAACAACATTGCATATGTGTTACAGTGCATTATGAATAACTAGATTGGTATCCGCAAAACTGAAGATATGAGTGAAACATACCATCAACTCCTCCCAAGTAGTAATCTCTCTATGCAACTCGGCTAATACATACCATGATCGTGGAGTCTCATCCAATGTGTTGATAAAGGCATGGACTGACTCATATTTTGGTTGTGATGCGCACAAGGTCTCACCCTCGATCAGGTGATCTCCAGGGTTATTTCATCCACCCTACCTTCTAGTGTGGTACTGATCTATGTCTCCAAAGGAAACTATCATCAATATTTGACACTGTGACCATCCAGTTATCAACTTATTATGGGTCTCCCACTAATGTGTTGGAGTAGCCTTTAACACTTCATACAACACCAGAAATCATTGTGGTTCAGACACCTTATCTTCAAATCCCAATGAAAATTCAAACAACTCAAGAAGTCCTTCATATTTTGGTAATTCAATAGTCTCAGTTGCGACTTGGTATAACGACTGAGTAATTAGGCCACAGTTCCTTAGTGATACCTCATGCATGTGATTCTTCCAATTCTATAAAGCATAATTAGAGTTAGAAGACGTAGAGCTGGAGCTGTGCCAATGAAGTTCCCCATCGATGTAATCATCTGAAATGTTATATGCATGATCCCATCCTCTAACAGCTTCATCTTTCACTGGTTCAACATACCTTCACCCTTCATTCGGATCCATCGGAGCTATGAATTTGATTTCTTGATTTTCAAAGGTCATCACGTGCTTCTTAAAATTAATCACTTCCAAGTTATCATTGGCCCATCCAATCCCCAACAATGCATGATAGGATATTCCTCCATCAACAACTTCAATAACATCAAAATTAGCATAATTCTTCATCCCTTCAACTTCCACAGAAAGGCAGGGAACTCGCCCAATCAATGTAACTCTGGCCTGGTTATCCAGTAATAGTTGTACGGGGGGCCAAACCAACTATGGGATCCCCATATTTTTTCATGTATTCCTTGGTAGAATATTAACATTTGATCCTAGATCCAAGATGAATGAATCTGCCTCATAGTCCTCCATTTGGATATCCATACGCATCTCTTTTTCGGTATTTTTATTATGTAAAGAATTCACTACGGACTCTTTCTATCCCTTGGCCAGTCGATGCAATAGATTCTCAATCTCAGTAAGACCATCAGGATCTCTTGCTGGCGACAAGAAAATTTCAAAGAATGTTTGCAAGGTACCATGTTGTCGCGATGGTCCTGCTACTGAAGTTGAATCAAAATAAGTTGGCATTTCATAGAAAATCAACTTACCAGGATCTCTTATCATCACATCACCTGCTTCCATGAATGTATTTTTTTAGTAGTGACATCGAACTACACCTTC
This sequence comes from Pseudotsuga menziesii, assembly GCA_001517045.1. Lineage (NCBI taxonomy): Eukaryota > Viridiplantae > Streptophyta > Pinopsida > Pinales > Pinaceae > Pseudotsuga > Pseudotsuga menziesii. The sequence goes on along the minus strand of LPNX010744003.1, from coordinate 14,203 downwards.
TTTCCGTCCAACCGGATTTGTGGAAATGGGCTATCTTCTCCCTTCGTTGCACCTCTATGAGTGATAACAACAACATCAACATCCTGCATTCTGGATTCTGCTGAGATCGTCATAACTGTTGGTCCTTAATTCTTGTTCAATGGAAAATTTATAGGTTGGTTCATGTTCGGATTCATGTTTTGGTTCTCATTTTGAATATGGTTCTAGTTTTGACTCTACAATTGGTTCTCGTTCTGGTTCTAGTTCTAAAACTTTGGAACATTCCCTGCTTGCCACTTCGCGATCAGTTGTGGACATTTTTCAATAGTGCGGTCAACAACAATACAATAAGTACACTACGCTTGCAATTGAAAGAAATATCTTTGATAATGTCCTAGTACTCCACAATTATAACATCGCACTGGTCCATGACCTTGTCCTCGTCCTTGACCAAATCCTCCCCCTCGTCCTCCTCGAAATACTCGATGGAATCCTCTTTGATCCTGATACTGTGGTTGATTCAATTGCTAGTATGGAGGATTCGGCTGCTGCAGAAACATCTACATCTAATTATACTGCGGTTGTATTTTCCATTGCAGTACAAACTGCATCTGCAGTTGCATGTTGGGCCCAACAACAAGGATATGGTCACCCTTTTACAATTGATGTATTTGTAACTTCAAAATCTATTCACTTATATTGCACCCCAATGTTCCTCTTAGGAGAATCATTTATATTTTGTTGTACCCAGATGTTCCTATTGAGAGAGTCGTCAATATAATAAAGTCATGCAAAGTCAAATAGGTTAACCCTTTGTTGTAAGTTGGGGAAATAGACCCCACAATTGAGTTGAGGTTAACCTTCCTTGTCTATTAGGGGAGCAAAGTCCCCACAATTGAGGGGCACTAGGGTTATAATACACTCCTAGATATTTCGGCCCTAGTAAGTAATTGTCAAGTTAGAAACTAGTATAAATAGAGAGTGAAAATCTCTATTTGATGCACACACTCACCCAGCTATAGCGCATAGGTGAGAGAAGACGATCTCACATAAGTGAGAGAGAGAACAACTGTTGGAGATCATATTTTCATGTTTGGGTTTTACTATTTCCATTGGTTCTCATTCTATATCTGAGGAAGTTATGGGGTTTTCTCCTTTATGGTTTCCCCTAGGAAAATATTTTTGTCTATTGTCTCTTGTGATTGATTGTTGTGCATGTTATTCTCTCAGATAAGATCCTAAGATCATATTGCTTAAATGATAAAAATACAACATGGTATCAGACCTAACTTGAGAAGAAAAAACTTTGTAGCTGTAGAAGCTATGGCTTCTTAATTTTTGGGTATCTCTCCACAATCCATCATCAAAAGGAGGTTAGACTAACTCTCCGTTGAAAGATGCATCTTTTTGTCGAAGCATAATTTGATTCCGAGCATTTTTAGTTTTTGTTGCGGGAAATTAGGGCTTTTTATAGAAGAGGAATTTTTGAGTGAGCCCAACATAGGATTTCTCTCCTCATCAAAATAGAATTTTAGAGAACAAGGTCAAAGTTTTTGGTTGAGTAAAACTCTAGGAAAGTCAAACCCTAGTTTGACCCCGGGCCTAAAAAATTCCTAAAATACTAAAACTGGTAGTTTTGGTACATTTTATATATCTTGAGATTGAAGAATTCTCAGGAGCCAAAATTTTCATAGGCTGAGTATAAATTCCTGTTGTACCTTGTGTAAAAATTTCAGTCTCCAATTTTCTATATTCTGGGAGATATGGTTCCTCCAAATTGGGGATCCAGCCTCTCTCAAGATTCATCCCTAAACATGAAACCTAGGCAGAATTGCTATATCTCGGGATACAAAGGTCCAAGTGAAATTTTGTAAGATTTTCTAGATAGAGAACAGAATGTACATTTTGTGGTAAACGATTCAGACCCTCATGATGAAAAAGTGACACATGGTAGGATGTACAACTTTGCTACGTTGAATAGTCCTAAAAAAGTAACATTGGGAAAACTCTCATAAGTCCCAATTTGAGAAATCAATTCTACTCAAATCTATGGTGTTGGAACAAAGACAAGAGAGGATAACTTAGTGCAAAGTTTCATACATAGAGTAGCATTACTTTCATAGATACCGCAGAAACAATATCAAGCATTTCTGCAGAAGAAATTGGAAAATCAGGGCTTCCTGTTTCAGGAGCTTTCATCCACTGATTTCAGAAAAGGAGTACATTGGAAAGATCACCTTGAAGAGGCCCATATTTTTATCCAATTAGATTTGAAAGATTCCAAGTTTTGAAAATTAGGGTTTCTCTAACAAACCCAAGATCAGCTAGCTCCAGAACCATGAAGGACACCTCAAATCGGTAAGATCTAATATTTTTCTATTTACATTTGAGGTTCTCATTTCAAAATGATTAATCACACCATATTGATGAAATGCTTGGTGAAGCTGACAACTTCCAAGCATGTAAGTGTAGGATCTCATTGGTCCTTGAAGGAAATGATTGGGACACTTACATAAGTGGAGAGGTTCTAGCTCTGGAGGGAGATGATGCTAAATCCTTACACAAGAAGAGCTTGGTCAAGGCCAAGAGGATCACCTTATACCACAAGTGTCTTCCCTAAAGACACCTAAAGAGATGTTTGATTCCTTGACCAAGCCATTTTGAAGGAAAGAATATAAATTGGAATAAGTATAGGAACTCCATGATCCTTGAAGAAATTGACTTGGATTAGTATTTCAGTAAGAAAGGTGTAGGATTCAGAGGGAGATGAGGCCATTGCAAGAGCCAAGAGAATCATTGTAGAATCTATTAAAGATAATCTCATCCCTCACGCGTCATCCTTGAAGACACCAAAAGGAAGTGTTTGATGCTATGAGGAAGAAATCGAAGAAGAATAAGATATTGTTATAACCACCTTGAATGGCCTCCCAAGATCATGGGATTCATTCATTCGAGGAATGTGTGCCAGAAGGAAGTGATTACCTTCAGTAGACTCTGGGAAGAGTGAACAAAATAAGAATCTCGACTCATAATAAGAGAAAAAAATATGGGAGCAACTGAAGATCAAGCTCTCACGATTCAAAGAAGATCCCTCAAGTTATTAGGAATATGAAGAACTCAATTCTTGAAGAACCTCTTATCCATCTTAGCATTTGGATAAGAAACGATGATGTCATGAATGACGAAGATGATGAAGCAGAAGGCTCAAGAATTGAGTCACCCATGAAATGAATAAAGGATAAGTATTCAATTGTTATTTTATGATATTGTTTTGTTATGCATTTCTTTATATTCAATTGATGTGTTATGCATGATAGAATGTTTGCATTAACAACAATATACTACTAATATGCACATGATGGGTAAGTAGCTCATGGTGTTATACAACTCTCCATTGCTACTTATCTAGAATGAAACCTCTTTGCTGACAGATTGGATTAGTGCACAATCTCAATGATGTTTTGGTAGAGATGGAAGGCATCTAGAAATTTTTTGTGAGATCTGGATGAATGTTGTATTGGCTAAAATAATTGCATGATCATATCTTTATGCATAAGAATTTTCCATTATGAATTTTTTCTAACCATATAACTAATGCCTTCGACTTGTAGGAAACATGGCATACATTCACCTACAAGAAAATAAGGATGAGGCTTGTTCTGAAGAACCAATGACAATAGTTCAAGAAATAATCCAAAATGAAGAATAGTACGATGAGGCCATAGACACACTCTATCTATGCGACACTATTGACTGACATCATTGATGCAGATCCTTCTAGCTATGAAGAAGTAGCCAATAAGAAAGGGAAGGAGAGTACCAGTTCAAGAAGAATGATGTCTACGATGTAGTATCGAGACCTAAAGGGAAGTGAGCAGTGGATCTGCAAGATCCAACATGCAGTAGATGGAAACATGATGGGATACAGGGCAAGATTTGTAGCAAGGGGCTTCTCACAGAAATAAGACATAGACTATGAAGAGGCATTTGCATCCAATGGGAATTGAGGCACATGACATGTAGATTCATGTGTGCAAATTAAGGAATGCCTTGTACAAACTTAGAAGACACCCATGGGACAACACATGCATGAGGAGCTTGAATATCACTTGGAGTGATGAAGATATTAACCTTTGTTACAAGGTTGAAGATGAACGCCTATAGAGGATGACAAGCTCACAGATGGGTGTGAGAAGAAGTCTAGAAAAGGTTCAAGATCAAGCTCTGAATTACATTGGTTAAAAACAACAACTGGTTCATCTGTACTCCTTGCGTGCATTGCTCTTTGCATGCAATAACCTCTGAATTACATTGGTTGGGTCGGTTCATTCTCACTATCTTGCTAGCCAAAATTGGTGCTACAATGCAGAAAACTAGATCATTTATGTTGTCGAAGTGATCTTCAAGCTCCTCATGCATGTGTTGTCCCATGGGTGTCTTCTAAGTTTGTACAAGGCATTCCTTAATTTGCACACATGAATCTACATGTCATGTGCCTCAATTCCCATTGGATGCAAATGCCTCTTCATAGTCTATGTCTTATTTCTGTGAGAAGCCCCTTGCTACAAATCTTGCCTTGTATCCCATCATTGAAGAAGAAGTTGAAATATTGTGAAGGGTTGGGCCCATCCTTGGGAAACACTGATTTCTAAAATGATTTCCATGGTGACAGTGACCGACCAGTCCAGCCACAAAATCTCACCATGGAAGCACACCAAGGGCTGCTTCCTACATGCATTCACTTCATTCAACCAACCAAAGTGCAGCATGTTGATAAGATCCCATAGCCCTGATCTGTTCAAACCTCATGCCCAGTCATGTGGAATGTGTAATACTGGATTGCATCTAGCCACTTCCATAGGTACATAGAGACCCTTCGTGATATCAGTCGACGTGAGCATATTGTGATCATCATACTTCATTCGTATCAGCATGGGCACAATGGCCATGGTGCATACCATGCACTGTGGTATTGCCGACATCTTCACTGGGTATTTCTGGTTCCTTTTAATCTTCTTGGGCTTTGCATCGGGTCGCATGGGAGGCATATACCCATGGATATCCACAGCAGACACCCTTCTGTAAGCTCGTGATTCCACAATCCTTGAAGTCGATGGAACCGTATGCGTAGGTGTCTCCTCCTATGCTCGGGAAGATGTTCTAGTATGTCTCTTCTTCTAATCTAGGGACGTGGTCCATTGCACCCCTCTCTTCTTCTTTGGAACTAAAGAGGATCCCACCGGCATGCTTGCAACTTCTTCTTACAAGGAATGCCTTGTACAAACTTAGAAGACACCCATGGGACAACACATGCATGAGGAGCTTGAAGATCACTTGGAGTGATGAAGATATTAACCTTTGTTACAAGGTTGAAGATGAATGCCTATAGAGGATGACAAGCTCACAGATGGGTGTGAGAAGAAGTCTAGAAAAGGTTCAAGATAGAGGATATTGGTATCCACTGACCCTAGATGGATGCATAGAATAATAGTAGCAGAGGAAGCTTCTTGTCAATCCAAAGTACAATGTTTCAGTACATAGAGTACGAAAGGCAGAGGGAGAATGATGCTCCACTTCAGAGGGAGTGTCGACTGTAGAATATCCTGAGGCTCGACATGGTACAACATGATGGACAACTTATTGATGGCTCTAGGATTTACTGAGAGTAAAGTGGTTTTCAACCTTTAGATCAAGGCTAAAGACCATTGATGCTCCTGTTATATGTCAATGACTTGTTCCTGATAGAAAAGAGGAACTCATTAGAGTTGCAAGAAGGAGACTTACTACCCAGTTCGAGATGAAGGACTTGGATATGATGCAGTACATTCTAGGCATGGAGGTGTGGCAGAATGTAGATGGAATATCCCTAAGTCAAGGGAAGTATGCAGTAGAGATCCTGAAGAGGTTCTGAATGATGGACTGCAAGGCCATGACCACGCCTATTTTCATCGAGCATGAATCTATTGAGTAATGTTTCATCAGAGTAGGTTGATGCTATGATGTATCATCAGAATATTGGGTCCTTGATGTACTTGATGAATGCGAGGCTAGATATTTATTTTGTTGTGAACACCTTGAGCCAGTTCCTGAAGGATTCGATACATGTTCACTTGATTGCTACAGAGCATATTCTAAGGTGCTTGAAGGGTATAGTTGATTATGGGCTCAAGTATGAGGTGAATCAAAAGATTAATCTAGAGGTTTATGTGGATTTGAATTGGGAAGGAAGTGCCATTGATAGGAAGAGAACTTTGGGGTGATTCTTTAGTACGGGATCAGGTGTGATCTCTTGGTTTAGCAGGAAGAAGTCCTGTATGGCACCAAGTACAACCGAGGAAAAATATGTTGCCACTTGCTCGGCTATTTCGGAGGTAATGTGTTTCTTTTGAAAACTACTATTTGATTTGATTAATCTAACTTACATTTTTGTATGATTCAAATAGAAGCATTAAAGCTCCAGCATGTGATCCACATTGATATCTCTCAAAAGAGGATTTCTAGCATAGCAGGTGAGTCAGGTTGTTTGAGCATAAATCCTGGCGAAGATCGTAGGTTGGTTAGATGTAAACAGTTCTGTAGGTTTTCCTTAGATGTAATTAGTCCTGGAGAATATCACAGGTTATCCTTGGACGTAATCAGCCTTGATGTGATTCTATGATAGAAATGGCCAGAAAGAAATTCAAGTACTTCGGGAAGAATTTTGGTGTTCTCCAGATCGAGGTTCCTTCCAAGGGGAGGAGATGTAAGTGCAAAGCCATTTTGACATGGTGGGAGGCAGGTCCTCCCATGGTAAGATGTAAGTGCAGAGCCCTTCTAACATGGTGGTAGTTAGGTCCTCCCATGGTCAGATGTAAGTGCAGATCCCTTCTGACATGGTGGTCGGTGGGTCCTCCCATGGTCAGATGTAAGTGCAGATCCCTTCTTACATGGTTCTAGGTGGGTCCTCCCATGGTCAGATATAAGTGTAGTTCCTTTCCCTGGATGATAGATTATGTGTCCTATCATGGCAGTGGATGTAAGTGCAGATCCTTTATCTGGATGGTAGATGGTATGTCCTACCATGCCAGTGGATGTAGGTGCTAAGACTTTCCTTGGATAGTAGATACTGTGTTCTACTATGCCAGAGGATGTAAGTGCTAGGCCTTTCTGATTGGGTCAGATGTAATTTTTGGGCCTTTCTTTGGATAGTAGAGGGTCTTTCCTATTATTCCAATAGATGTAAGTGCTGGGCCTTTCCTTGGATGATATATAGTGTGTCCTATCATGCCAATGGATGTAAGTGTTGGACCTTTCCTTGGATGGTGTATGGTGTGTCCTACCATGCCGATGGATGTGAGTGTTGGGCATGCCTTTCTGACATGGATGTTGGATGTGTTCCTCTCATGGTCGGATGTAAGTATTGGGTGGGCCTTTCTGACATGGATGATGGATGTGTCCCTCCCATGGTAAGATATAAGTGCTGAAGAAGATGAATAAATACATGGAGGATAGGCTTACAACCAACATGAAAAAGGGTTGGCTCTGTAAAAATTCTTATGACGAGAAGAATTGAGAGATAGCACCAATTAATTGAGATAGTGGAAGCATAGATGATGATGATCTAGTGATGATCCAGCTTTGATGATGATCCAATGATGATCTATCTTTAATGATGATCTAGTGATGATCAAACTTTGATGATGATCCAGTGATGATCCAACTTTGATGATGATCCAGTGACGATCTATCTTTGATGATGATCCAGCCTTGATTAATGATCCAGTAAAGAAGACTTGTGGTGATGAATTGTGTCAACAGAATACCTTCCTAATTAAGAGGGAGTGTTGATTTATTTGTAACTTTTGAATGTATTCACTTATATTGGACCCCGATGTTCCTATCAGGAGAATCATTTATACTTCATTGTACCCTGATGTTCCTATCAGGAGAGTCATTAATATAATAAAGTCATGCAAAGTCAATTAGGTTAACCCTCTGTTGTAATTTGGGGCAATAAAACCCACAATTGAGTTGAGCTTAACCCTCTTGGTTGATTGGGGGGTAAAGTCCCCATAGTTAAGGGGAATTAAGGTTATTAGACTCTCCTAGAGATTATCCCTACTAAGTAATTGTCAAGTCAGAAACTAGTATAAATAGAGAGTGAAACTCTCTATTTGACACACACATTCACCCAAATATAGCACATAGGTGAGAGAAGAGGATCTCACACAAGTGAGAGAGAGAAAATTTGTTGGAGATCATCTTTTTGTCTTTGGGTCTTACTACTGCCATTGGTGCTCATTCTATTTCTAAGGAAGTTGCAAGGTTTTCTCCTTTATGGTTTCCTCGAGGAAAATATTTTTTTCTATTGTATCGTGTGATTGATTATTGTGCATGTTATTCTCTCAGATAAGATCCTAAGATCATATTTCTTAAATGATAAAAATCCAACATACACTAGTAGAAAATGAGAAATTAATGACTAAAAAAATGACTAAAATCAGGCTATAAACTACTATTTTTGAGTCGATGACTAATAGTAGCAAATTTCCACTTTCTTATAGCTAGTAATTTTTCACTAGTCATTAATAGCTTGACTTAGTAGTCATTGATTTAGTCACTGATTG